>JARYHS010012171.1:0-29007 GCA_031002005.1 Vandiemenella viatica
TGTTATTCCGCCATTCCCGGATGATGGGAACCTGAACGAATGTTGAATGCAAGAGCTTACAGCGTTACCGTTATATCGGGGTCCACTTAAGTTCTTTCTGACCTTAATAAAATGTTAGAAAATTTTGAAGAGGTAAAATTGTGGGAAGTTTATTCCGGAGGGTCAGTTGACTGGTGACTTTATGAGAGACTTACAATGTTCTTGACTGAAGAAAGCACTGAAATTCATATTTTAAGCCCCAATTCACAAACTGACCGTCAAAGAATGAAATGATAGCCAACAACCCTACAACTATCCAAATATTTGAAATTTTCTTTTTTATTTTACCATTTGTGCTAACTTCTGGAGAAAATACTAAAAAAAAAAAAAAATCCCCTGTGTTTTTGCCAAACTACTGAACCGAAAATTCTTTCTAAATTTACAGAAGCCTACTATACAGTAGTTTACAAGAAAACTATAGTGGTCTGTTATTTTAAAAATAACCACAAGGATAATTGTAACTTCTTTATTAGTAGGATTCGGGGGAGAATTTATCGGGTAATAAGAGGACGTGAAATAATATACACTTCAACTTTTATATGTGTTGGAATCGTGGATGAAAACATTTAGCGTAAAGTAGAAATTTGGAAAACAAATTACCTACCTTTAAAAAACACATTTTGATAAGAAATAAAACAGATTATTCACTTTTCATTAAAAAAAAATGTTAGACGTTAATAGATTTATTAGTGTTTTAGTCTTTATTTATTTCACCTAAGTTAATTTATCATAACATAAGAGACTGTATCATTACTGGAAGGTCCAGCTAATTACTATACAAACAATACATTTTTATCCTCAAGACCTGGCTACTTTCATTTGTTCATGCCAGCTGTCGTAACAGATAATTAGCTTAGTTAACAAGTCAAAGGTATGTTGGACTCTCGCGAATTTAGTGCATAGTGTGTCAGAGATACATCAAAGATCTTTGAAATAATGACCAGAACTAATATTTTTTTTTATTACGGTTTTACGCCTCGTCGACGTCGAGGTCAATAGAGGCGAGAAAGCACAGTGGACAAGGAACGGGAAGGAATTCCATCATGACCATTTGATGGAAACATCCCGACACTCGTATGGAGTGATTTGGGGAAACCACGGAATCCCCAAATCTTGATGTCCGGATGGGGATTCGAACAAGCGTCTCCGGAATGCGAGACCAGAGCGTTAACCGCTCGCCCACTATGCTCGGTACCAGAATTAGAAATCGAATAAGTGACCTTTAATTTTTAAATATTTGCAAGTAGTGATAAAAGGCCGGTGTGAGCCCAGTTTTTAATTAACGCTAATTGATTTTAATTAATGCTAATTGATTTTAATTAAGGCTAATTGATTTTAATTGATTTTAATTGAATTTAATTGATTTTAATTGAGGCTAATTGATTTTAATTGAATTTTAATTGAATTGCGGGGAGCCTTAATTGATTTTAATTAATGTTAATTGAATTGCGGGGAGGGGGTCTCACATCTGTAACCTCAGATTGACCTTATTATTTCCTTATGGACCTGTGTGTGAGCCCACTTTTTCCCCCATGGCGGGGAGCCTTAATTAATGCTAATTGAATTGCGGGGAGGGGGTCTCACATCTGTAACCTCAGATTGACCTTATTATTTCCTTATGTACAGCGGTCAGCGGACAGTTTTTTCCCCATGTATTCTTATGGACCTGTCTTTGCAGACAGTTTGGAGCGGAGGGGAGCCGAGGAACTAGGGGAGTTTAATTGAATGCGGGTCCGTAATTGAATGCGCCACACCCTAATTATCGCTCCCCACGCAGCTGCAGGATGCGGGTTCGTAATTGAATGTGCACAGCTGCGCTCCCCTCCGGAAGCCATCAATTATTGCTCCCCTCCGGAAGCCATCAATTATCGCTCCCCACGCAGCTGCAGGATGCGGGTCCGTAATTGAATGAGCACAGCTGCACCACACTCGAATTATCGCTCCCCACGCAGCTGCAGGATGCGGGTCCGTAATTGAATGAGCACAGCTGCACCACACCCGTGGACCTTATTAACTAAAGTGTTTAAATAAATAACACATTTTTATTTTATTTCTTTTCTTTTATTTCACCCACCATTGGGCAATTAAAAATACATTTTCAACAGCGCATATAGCGTTACAAAATAAATGTCCTTTACAAAGTTTTATCAAATTATTTTTCTTGAGTTCATGTAGAGGCGGGCATCCTAATCTTCTATATTGTAGCAGACTTTCTTGCGAATAATCTTCTGAAAACCAACGAGCCTTCTCCCGTCCTTTAACGTAATAATGGAGTCATCTTCATTTGTGATTGCATGTAGAATAGTACATAGTTGCTTAGCGTTCTGGCCCGCCCGGGTATCCAGATTTGGGTTTTCCATGGTTTCCCAAGTCACTCCATGAAAACGCCTTGATGCTTCCTTCAAAAGGCCGTGGCTGAATTCCTTCCCATTCCTTGTCCCCCCCCCATCATTTCCCGTCTATAAAGACATCGCTGTTAAGAGACATTAAACATAAAAAACACAAGTTATCATTGTCTTATAGTCTAAATTACGAGATACCCCTTCCTGAACTATCAACGGAAAATAACCTTCTGGTTTTTCCAATACCTTTCTTTTCTTCCACAATACCTTGCAAAATGTGTTCTACAACAGCCGATTTTGTTGGTTGGCCTGGTCTTGCCTATCACTGATGTTCTTTATTTATTACTAGCTGAGGTACCCGGCTTCGCTCAGAGAGTTGATGTGAGATAGTGTAGTAATTGCAATAAAATGATAAACATTAAAATGTAAGAGGTAATTTTTTTTTATTGAAATCATTTTCTAACTTTTCGAATACTTGTTTATGAACACCATTTTTCATTTTGTTATCCGGGGTATATATGTACAAATTTTTATAATTTTCTACTCGATAGTATAGACCGCGAGAGAAGCAGGAGTCTTTGGGGTTGATGCCGCAATGTTTTAAAGTTTGTCTTTGCGCTGTGTTAATTGTAAAACTATAGGCTAATTTGATTGGAAATTGCAGTCTTTTCAGTAAAGATCAGAGTTATTCTGAGGATTAATACTATGTGTTTCGATTCTGGAGTTTCCCCCGGTCATGTAATGTAGAACTTTCTGTGGAGGTGCTTCCAGTGGTGGTGATCGAATTTTTCCATTCATGCAACAGAATCCTGGTGTTTCTCCACTGAAATTTTTTCGCGTTGCAAAATTGTTAGATGTTATCCATTTTTTCCGATTACGAAGTGGTTGTTTTTGTTATTTTGTTTTGTCGGGTCGTAGTGGAGTGCTTCATTTTTCAGGTTATACTGTTTACTTGTCCTCGTCCGCGCTTCTCGTAGGGTGATATTTTCATGGGTGGCTTGCGCCCGCAGTCTTCTATTATAAGATTGTGTCGCAATTCTTGATTCTTTAATTCGTTCATTTCGTTGTGCTTCTCACGGTGCTCATTCACGTTCGCTGAGAACATAAACGTGCCTCGCGCTCTTCGACTGTTTCGTTGATTCGCTGTTCTTTTTGTTTCGTTCGTTGGCAACGTAAACGTGCCTCGCGCACTTCGATTGTTTCGTTTTTTTCGCTGTTCTAGAGGGCGAAACTTCCACCCCCTTCTATCTTCAAAATCACGCCCTTGAGGTAAAAATCAGAAACCTTCTTCATGTATAAAGGTTGAAGGTTACCACGCCATTTAACCCCCTTGATCGTACCGGGACTCGTTTTTTAGTTTTAGCGGCACGCACATTGTACGCTTACTTTTATAATATATATTGATTTCGATATTATTTCGACCTGCCGAATCCTTTAACGAACTACTTAGTTTCTCAGTCGTAACAGCCTTACCTAAGGACAGGACTGAACACGTGAAATGATTGCAGCAATAACGAGCATGATTCGTGAGATGCAATGTTGTGGATTCACATTCGGGAGGACGTGGGTTTGAATCCCTGTCCCGACCATCGAGATTTCGGCTTTCCATGCTTTTTGTGAAATTACTGCATTCGGTGCTTAAGCCATCTGACGGGAAAGTGAAAAGTCCAGGATTCGAATCCCGGTCTCAGCTGCGATTTTCAAAAAAAAGCCCTTAACATGACTTTCACATATGGCACAACTTGGGTCGTCATGTAGTTACGCCTTAACACTTCCGTTGTTCGGTTTCAAGTTTAAACTGTAGGTTCTCTACACCCTGTTAAGTTCAAGTAGGCTAGGATAGAGGCGGTATGGACAGATCAATTTTTGATACGGAGGTGGGTAAAGAACGTGCTTGAAGTGTGTAACTTATATGTAAGCAACCAGGTTAGTATGGATATCACCCGAAAAATTAATGCTATGGAAAAGCCTTTTTTTTCTGGCTTCACCTCGTTGACGTCAAAATCGTTAGAAGTGGGAAAGGACCGGGGAGCAAGTAACTGGAAGAAATTCGGCAGTGACCTTTTGAACAAACCAAGGCGAAAATTCAGATGTGGGTGCCCGGACAAGGATTCGAAACCGCATCTTCCCGAATGCAAATCTCATGTGTATTAGTGTCAGGCCACGAACTAAGGGATCACCATCGTAAGTGGATAAATTATTAGCGTACCAGTATGGCTTTACACCTCGTCAACATCGACATCATTAGAGGCGGGAAAGGATTGATGCAGGGAACGGTCACCTGGAGTGATTTGGGGAAACCATGGAAAACCAGAATATGGATGCTCAGACGGAGATTCGAACCAGCGCCCTTCTGAATGCATGGTCAGAGCGTTAACACTCACCCACCACGCTCGGTAATTTTCGTGGACAATACTGAAAAATATCTATTCTGAGAAGTAATTTTTTTTTTTTTTTTTTTTTTTTTTTGCATTGTGCTTCGATAATTATGAAATTTCCAAACATCTGAAATGACTGGTTACGCAGATATTGCTGCTACCAGAGACACAGGGAAATAGTGTGAACTTTGACAAAACATCTTTAGCTGGGACGCTGCATGTTAGAGACTAATACAGTAACTATAATCAACTACACAATCTTGCTACTTATCCCGTTTCTTTGACAGAGGCATATTGCATACTGTACAGATATTGAGTGACCAAGACTTACTAACTGCGATAAGTTCGGCGAAAGACGTTTGTGACGGCGAGTGTTTTGGACAAAGTTTTGTGCATATTCTTACGGCTCGTACCGAGCGTGGTGGGTGAGCGGTTAACTCTCTGGCCTCGCATTCGGGAGGACGCGGGTTCGAATCCCCGTCCAGGCATCCAGATTTGGGTTTTTAACGGTTTACCTAAATCATTCCAAGCGAATGCCGGGGTGTTTCTTTCAAAAAGGCGATGGCCGAAGACCTCCCCGTTCCTTGTCTCCAGTCACATCCCGCCTCTAATGACCTCGACTTCGACGAGGCGTAAAGCCATAAGTAAAAAGAAAAAAAAAATCTTAAGCCCAGTACGTTTTCCTTTACTTTAGAATTACCGTTAATATTTTCTACTGCAGAGACTAAATGCTGATCAGTGCAGAAATGATTACATTCGTCCACGTTTCAGACGATGCAGGTTTAATTTTGAGACTGGTTGGTGAATTTTTTAATGTTCGACAGTGTCATACAGGTGATTTCGTGTTTTTTCTTCAATGCATTCCACACTTACACTGATCGGCCGGAACATTATAACTACCAACCGACTATCGATATAAACCCGTCCAGGTGAAAGCAGCGTCGCGAGGAATGGCTGCTAGTCAGACACACGCATGCTGCATGTAGTATCAGTGAGCGCGCTATCAGTGTTTAAAATGGGGAAGGCTTGCGATCTATCTAAGTTTGACCCATTGCAGATTGCGATGGCCCAGAGGCTCAGCACGAGCATTACGGAAACTGCACTATATATCGGGTGTTCGAGCAGTGTTGCGGCGAGTGTCTTCAACAAGTGGCGAAACGAAGGTGACACCATGTCCAAACGTCGAGTGGTTGGGCGACCATCCCCATATTACACATGTCGGACGTTGTAGGCTGGGCAGACGTAAAACAGGACAGGCGGTGGGCGAACTGTGACGGAACTAACATCAGACTTTAATGTTGGGCAGAGTACAAGTGTACCTGAATACACAGTGCACCGAACACTCCTAACGATGGGCCTCCGCAGCCGACGACACATGCATGTGCACCACGACATCGGCAACTGCGACTGAAATGGGCACGAGACCATCGTCACTGGACGTTGGCGTAGTGGCAGATCGTTGCATGGTCTGATGAATTCCGATACCTTCTTCATCATGCCGGAGTAAGGGTGCGAGCTGGTCGTTTTCTACGGGAAAAGCTTCTTGTCACCTGTACTGCGGGGAACATTCACGTGGGAGCTCGTGCAAGGCACTGTGACGACCGATAAGTATCGTACACTGGTTGCAGACCACGTACAGCACAAACCTTCATGACGACCATGTTTCCCAACGGCAGTGACATTTTTCAACAAGATAATGCGCCATGTCACAAGGCCAGAAGTGTAACTTAATGGTTCGAGGAACACGGTGGCGAGTTGTAATTGATGTACTGGCTCACCCAGCTCGCCAGATCTGAACCCGATCGAACACATCTGGCATGTGATTGAATATGGTGTCAACCAAACGAGGTGAAACATTGTATATGCATGCAGAAACTAACATTACATGGAAGGCAGTCTGCATTCATATAACTTTCGTGGATTAGGATCATGAAAACAGGTAAAACATCACCACAATTATGTAATTTCACTATACGAAAGATGTCATCGGTTTAAATGGTTAGAAGGTAGCCATCATGCCATACGATGTGCATTGAGTGCATCCACCAAAATAGAAAAACCCACGGTATGATGCGGTGTATCGTCATAAATGAAACTCATTCTGTTCACGACCCTATATGACAACTCGAGTAGTACATCTGATATATCTGTCGAAAGTCACACTAAAGTATTTGAAGCTGAACTAAACAGAGCATGCAGAAGATGACAACATCACAAGTTTACAACCCTCCGCAAGGCCGAAACATAATGCGCTCAACTCCAGACGAAACATAAAATATGTAACATATCAGTTAGTATGTGCCACTTTCGATGAATTTCATTTAAAAAGTGTAAAAATATTTAATAGCAGTCCATACCATTTATGGTTCTACGCCTCGTCGACATCGAAGCCTTTAGAGGCGGGAAAGGACAGTGGACGAGGAACGGGAAGGAATTCGGCCATGGCAAATGATGAAATCATCCCCCGGCGTTCGCATCGCGTTATTTGGGGGGAAACCATGGAAAACCCAAATCTGGATGCCCGGACGGGGGATTCGAACCCGCACCCTCCCAAATGCTAGACCAGATCTTTATCGATCACGAGGCGTGATAGGACTGGTGTGACTGAATTACATCTGGTGTGCATGCACGATATAGACTGAATGTGACTGTGATTCGGTGTGATATGCTGGCTCCACATATCAACATCGGTTCTGCTGGTTTGAGAAGTTTCATAATGTTTGCCTGCACCTACAGAAATTCGGTCTAGAGATACTTATATAAAATTCTTTAACCCCCACAGTTCAAACAGTATGGTAGGTTTAAAATGCGCTTTAAATAGTTGTATAAAGCGGAGTAGAGAAGTATCTCGTTGACCTTTCTACAATGAGGCTGTACTGATTTCATTACGAATTCACCTTTCCTCAGTTTAGGTACCCTAAATTACAAGATTTATAACCCTGGATACTACATGGATGTGAAAAGTGTGAATAATACACACATAGAAAATTATCAACTTACCCTAGGTGTACTGCGGGATAGTAATACTGAGTTAGGTCACGACAACAAGTTGTCATATACCATTCTCATGGCACCACTGATACATGGAAATCCAAAAGTGCCTATGGAGGCGGCGTGGGGGGCCCCACAGTAAGCTGCTGCTGCGTAGAATAAAAACAAACGCGTTGCATCCGGAAAACTGTCGCGCAAAATTTTGATCTTCTTAGGCCGCGCAAGAATGCCGGGCTCCTTAGTACACTGATAGCGCGCTCACTGATACTACATGCAGCATGCGTGTGTCTGACTAGCAGCCATTCCTCGCGACGCTGCTTTCACCTGGACGGGTTTATATCGATAGTCGGTTGGTAGTTATAATGTTCCGGCCGATCAGTGTAAGTGTGGAATGCATTGAAGAAAAAACACGAAATCACCTGTATGACACTGTCGAACATTAAAAAATTCACCAACCAGTCTCAAAATTAAACCTGCATCGTCTGAAACGTGGACGAATGTAATCATTTCTGCACTGATCAGCATTTAGTCTCTGCAGTAGAAAATATTAACGGTAATTCTAAAGTAAAGGAAAACATACTGGGCTTAAGATTTTTTTTTTCTTTTTACTTATGGCTTTACGCCTCGTCGAAGTCGAGGTCATTAGAGGCGGGATGTGACTGGAGACAAGGAACGGGGAGGTCTTCGGCCATCGCCTTTTTGAAAGAAACACCCCGGCATTCGCTTGGAATGATTTAGGTAAACCGTTAAAAACCCAAATCTGGATGCCTGGACGGGGATTCGAACCCGCGTCCTCCCGAATGCGAGGCCAGAGAGTTAACCGCTCACCCACCACGCTCGGTACGAGCCGTAAGAATATGCCCAAAACTTTGTCCAAAACACTCGCCGTCACAAACGTCTTTCGCCAAACTTATCGCAGTTAGTAAGTCTTGGTCACTCAATATCTGTACAGTATGCAATATGCCTCTGTCAAAGAAACGGGATAAGTAGCAAGATTGTGTAGTTGATTATAGTTACTGTATTAGTCTCTAACATGCAGCGTCCCAGCTAAAGATGTTTTGTCAAAGTTCACACTATTTCCCTGTGTCTCTGGTAGCAGCAATATCTGCGTAACCAGTCATTTCAGATGTTTGGAAATTTCATAATTATCGAAGCACAATGCAAAAAAAAAAAAAAAAAAAAAAAAAATTACTTCTCAGAATAGATATTTTTCAGTATTGTCCACGAAAATTACCGAGCGTGGTGGGTGAGTGTTAACGCTCTGACCATGCATTCAGAAGGGCGCTGGTTCGAATCTCCGTCTGAGCATCCATATTCTGGTTTTCCATGGTTTCCCCAAATCACTCCAGGTGACCGTTCCCTGCATCAATCCTTTCCCGCCTCTAATGATGTCGATGTTGACGAGGTGTAAAGCCATACTGGTACGCTAATAATTTATCCACTTACGATGGTGATCCCTTAGTTCGTGGCCTGACACTAATACACATGAGATTTGCATTCGGGAAGATGCGGTTTCGAATCCTTGTCCGGGCACCCACATCTGAATTTTTGCCTTGGTTTGTTCAAAAGGTCACTGCCGAATTTCTTCCAGTTACTTGCTCCCCGGTCCTTTCCCACTTCTAACGATTTTGACGTCAACGAGGTGAAGCCAGAAAAAAAAAGGCTTTTCCATAGCATTAATTTTTCGGGTGATATCCATACTAACCTGGTTGCTTACATATAAGTTACACACTTCAAGCACGTTCTTTACCCACCTCCGTATCAAAAATTGATCTGTCCATACCGCCTCTATCCTAGCCTACTTGAACTTAACAGGGTGTAGAGAACCTACAGTTTAAACTTGAAACCGAACAACGGAAGTGTTAAGGCGTAACTACATGACGACCCAAGTTGTGCCATATGTGAAAGTCATGTTAAGGGCTTTTTTTTTGAAAATCGCAGCTGAGACCGGGATTCGAATCCTGGACTTTTCACTTTCCCGTCAGATGGCTTAAGCACCGAATGCAGTAATTTCACAAAAAGCATGGAAAGCCGAAATCTCGATGGTCGGGACAGGGATTCAAACCCACGTCCTCCCGAATGTGAATCCACAACATTGCATCTCACGAATCATGCTCGTTATTGCTGCAATCATTTCACGTGTTCAGTCCTGTCCTTAGGTAAGGCTGTTACGACTGAGAAACTAAGTAGTTCGTTAAAGGATTCGGCAGGTCGAAATAATATCGAAATCAATATATATTATAAAAGTAAGCGTACAATGTGCGTGCCGCTAAAACTAAAAAACGAGTCCCGGTACGATCAAGGGGGTTAAATGGCGTGGTAACCTTCAACCTTTATACATGAAGAAGGTTTCTGATTTTTACCTCAAGGGCGTGATTTTGAAGATAGAAGGGGGTGGAAGTTTCGCCCTCTAGAACAGCGAAAAAAAACGAAACAATCGAAGTGCGCGAGGCACGTTTACGTTGCCAACGAACGAAACAAAAAGAACAGCGAATCAACGAAACAGTCGAAGAGCGCGAGGCACGTTTATGTTCTCAGCGAACGTGAATGAGCACCGTGAGAAGCACAACGAAATGAACGAATTAAAGAATCAAGAATTGCGACACAATCTTATAATAGAAGACTGCGGGCGCAAGCCACCCATGAAAATATCACCCTACGAGAAGCGCGGACGAGGACAAGTAAACAGTATAACCTGAAAAATGAAGCACTCCACTACGACCCGACAAAACAAAATAACAAAAACAACCACTTCGTAATCGGAAAAAATGGATAACATCTAACAATTTTGCAACGCGAAAAAATTCAGTGGAGAAACACCAGGATTCTGTTGCATGAATGGAAAAATTCGATCACCACCACTGGAAGCACCTCCACAGAAAGTTCTACATTACATGACCGGGGGAAACTCCAGAATCGAAACACATAGTATTAATCCTCAGAATAACTCTGATCTTTACTGAAAAGACTGCAATTTCCAATCAAATTAGCCTATAGTTTTACAATTAACACAGCGCAAAGACAAACTTTAAAACATTGCGGCATCAACCCCAAAGACTCCTGCTTCTCTCGCGGTCTATACTATCGAGTAGAAAATTATAAAAATTTGTACATATATACCCCGGATAACAAAATGAAAAATGGTGTTCATAAACAAGTATTCGAAAAGTTAGAAAATGATTTCAATAAAAAAAAATTACCTCTTACATTTTAATGTTTATCATTTTATTACAATTACTACACTATCTCACATCAACTCTCTGAGCGAAGCCGGGTACCTCAGCTAGTAATAAATAAAGAACATCAGTGATAGGCAAGACCAGGCCAACCAACAAAATCGGCTGTTGTAGAACACATTTTGCAAGGTATTGTGGAAGAAAAGAAAGGTATTGGAAAAACCAGAAGGTTATTTTCCGTTGATAGTTCAGGAAGTGGTATCTCGTAATTTAGACTATAACACAATGATAACTTGTGTTTTTTTATTTTTAATGTCTCTTAACAGCGATGTCTTTATAGACGGGAAATGATGGGGGGGACAAGGAATGGGAAGGAATTCAGCCACGGCCTTTTGAAGGAAGCATCCAGGCGTTTTCATGGAGTGACTTGGGAAACCATGGAAAACCCAAATCTGGATACCCGGGCGGGCCAGAACGCTAACCGTTACACCACCAACCTCGGTGGTGACATTTATATCAGTTCAAATCTAATATCTTATTTAGTAGCAAGACAGAAGCAATTATGAATAAGCATGAAAACGCCAATGTCTCAGATGGTGGGTGTAAAAATGGAGGTAGTTAGAGATATCGTTAATTTGTTGTGATCTAAAAATACTGAAGCGCATAAATGGGCGGTCAATATACCGGGTGTTCCGGTTGCAGCTGTCATAGTGGGAGACATGAGTCACACAGTCGCTTATTGTTATCCTGCAGCTGTGAGGGGAGCGATAATTCGGGTGTGGTGCAGCTGTGCGCATTCAATTACGAACCCGCATCATGCAGCTGCGAGGGGAGCGATAATTCGGGTGTGGTGCAGCTGTGCGCATTCAATTACGGACCCGCATCCTGCAGCTGCGTGGGGAGCGATAATTCGAGTGTGGTGCAGCTGTGCTCATTCAATTACGGACCCGCATCCTGCAGCTGCGTGGGGAGCGATAATTGATGGCTTCCGGAGGGGAGCAATAATTGATGGCTTCCGGAGGGGAGCGCAGCTGTGCACATTCAATTACGAACCCGCATCCTGCAGCTGCGTGGGGAGCGATAATTAGGGTGTGGCGCATTCAATTACGGACCCGCATTCAATTAAACTCCCCTAGTTCCTCGGCTCCCCTCCGCTCCAAACTGTCTGCAAAGACAGGTCCATAAGAATACATGGGGAAAAAACTGTCCGCTGACCGCTGTACATAAGGAAATAATAAGATCAATCTGAGATTACAGATGTGAGACCCCCTCCCCGCAATTCAATTAAAATCAATTAAGGCTCCCCGCCATGGGGGAAAAAGTGGGCTCACTCCATCCTCCATAAGAATACATGGGGAAAAAACTGTCCGCTGACCGCTGTACATAAGGAAATAATAAGATCAATCTGAGGTTACAGATGTGAGACCCCCTCCCCGCAATTCAATTAAAATCAATTAAGGCTCCCCGCCATGGGGGAAAAAGTGGGCTCACACACAGGTCCATAAGAATACATGGGGAAAAAACTGTCCGCTGACCGCTGTACATAAGGAAATAATAAGATCAATCTGAGGTTACAGATGTGAGACCCCCTCCCCGCAATTCAATTAAAATCAATTAAGGCTCCCCGCCATGGGGGGAAAAAGTGGGCTCACACACAGGTCCATAAGGAAATAATAAGGTCAATCTGAGGTTACAGATGTGAGACCCCCTCCCCGCAATTCAATTAAAATCAATTAAGGACTCCCCGCAATTCAATTAAAATTAATTAAAATCAATTAGACTCAATTAAAATCAATTAAAATCAATTAAAATCAATTAAAATCAATTAAAATCAATTAACCACGGGGGTGTTTTGGTCCGGGGTTCTGGCTCACTCCCGCCTTCAGGCACTACTCCTGTCCTTCCGCGTTAGTCAGTAAGTTCTATCTTTAAATGTGTTTTGTGAACATAAAAATACAAGGAAACACAGAAAAAGAATCGGTAAGTTGCTGTTGCAGCAATGCACTTCCCGTTAGTAAAATATTGAAAAGTAGAGTCTGCAGACATTATTTTCAATTCCCAGTAGTAAAGAAAATTGTTTCAAGCACAAAGAACAACGTTAAATTAAAAAGGAAAAAAAAATGGTGATCACATGAAAGGCGCTGTTTCATTCGATTCGATCAACTTGTTTCAACAGCATTGTTTAAATTTTTATTTACTTGAGTGTCATTTAACGTTGGATTTGCACTCAGTGGTAACAATCCTAACGGGGTGTATGCTGTTAGTTCAAGTGTTTATTCTACTGTATCTTCTTCAATATAAACGTCAACTTTATTAATGAAACTGGATAATAAAATATTATAGTTTTCCATTTCCAGTTGTAGTTGACGAAGGTGGAAGAATTATAAACGTATCAGGGCTCTTTAATTTTTTTATATAAGGAAATAAAACAAAACAATGTACCTGTTGTGCGATAAAGATACTGTCTGATTACTGTTGTTAACAATCAAATGAAATGTTGAATTGCTGTTCTCCGGAATAAGGACAAAACCGATTGAAACTTCACCAGGGCCATGAACATTTTACTATTAACAACCTGTTGCACTTGATCGTGTTCACGTGTGATTTCAGTGATAGAAGTATGTTGTGAATAATGCCTTATTCGGAGTTATTGTTGTAGATCAAATTCTTTCCCTATTCCAATGCCAATATTACAGTGAACATCAAATATGAAGTTATACATCAGTGCCTCAGTGCGTTTCTCTGCTTCATCTGGTCGGCCCTGTAAACGCATGTGAGGTTTCGGTATACTTTGAGCGGCACTCTGTGTAATCCACTATTTGCCACACTGTTAATCTTCTCAAATTATTAAACGGTCTTTTCTCCCTGGGTAAAATACTCCATTAGCAAAATAATCCTTCAGTGACTGTGGATAGAGTAAATTCAGAAGTTACTAATTTCGAATAGAATTTTGGAGGAATGTATAAGAAAAACACATGTTCACATTGAAGCTACTGTTGGAAACCCTCTATTAGGCCTAGAAGAAAAATGCGAGATGTGGGAGGAGCAGATAATGAAGCTTTTCCGTGAGGAACACTTTAAGTGTTGTATGATGGAAACAAAAGAAGATGTTGCTTCTGCTATATTATTTTTATAAGCAACTTAATTCGATCGGATTTGCGAGATCTTAGGTCGAATTACCTCCCAGTAATGGAAAATTAAACTAACAAGGGGACAAGCAACGGGAAGGAATTCAACCACGGCGTTTTGAAGGAACAATCCCGGCATTTGCCAGTAGTGATTTCTGGAAACTACATTGAGTCGGAATCTCGAATGTCGAACAAGGATTCGAGCCCCGTCCTTCCGAGCGCATAGCGAGAGTTATCGCTCTCCCTCCAGGCTTCGTATACAAGCTGCGCAGCGTTTGTATGACCCTAAAAATAAAATTCAAGTCGGCGAAATTTGACGCTATGGAAGGATGATAAAAATTATGAAACCGGTGAAGTATGTAATAAACGGAAGACGCAAGTGGTAAAGTGTCTCAAGGATAGAAGAGATCTGATGTTTGGGCTTACTCTATGACGAAAGCAATTGCCTAATTTCTTACTGGAGGCAACAGTTGAGGAGATGAAGGCCAAAATAAATGAAGCAAAAGACGTTTATAACAATCGGTATGTCGAGACGTTGATGTTAGTTCGCGGGAAAATAATTATAAGAAAAGCCACTATACTGATTGTTGACAGAAAAAAAAGAGATTTGTTGTAAGAAAAGGTTTCTGTAAATAGCTGCAGTTTTGAATCCATGATGATATAGAGATGTACACTCTTCACTTTTCTTCCAAGGAAGACTGGTTTAGTAAAAAATAAACAAGAAATTTATTGTTTATTCTTCCGTGCTCTCCATAATAACATTACACAAACAGCCATCGTTTCAATCCAAAGATACTAAGTAGAAACATAAACAAATGTTCCAGCAAGGGAACTTACACCCTAACGAGAACTACTGATTGACAACTTTCAAATGACTAAAAACTCGTCTCTGCCGTTGGCTTTTTATACACACTAGAGAAACGTCTAATCACCGGTCGTGGTGGGTGAGTGGTTAGCGTTCTGGCCTCGCATTCGGAAGGACGCCGGTTTGAATCCCCGTCCGGGCATCCAGATTTGGATTTACCATGGTTTACACTCCAGGCGAAAGCCACGATGTTGGCTTTAAAATACCATGGCCGAATTCCTTCCCCTTCCTTGCCACCAGTCACACCCCGCTTCTAATGATTTTGATACTGACTAGGCGTAAAACCATAAGAAACGTCCAGAATTGTACAAAAAGTTCCGACCGATGTTACTCGAATTCTAACAGTTCTTAAACAATTATATCCATGCAAAAACAAATCATAATTAAAATAAAATCATTCACAATCGTCATGTAACACACGGAAATGAAAATTAAAGATATTTACAAACAAAATTATTAACATAAATCAGTCCAAACCATCGTAAATTGTCCTCGTAGCTCACTCACATCAATATATACAAACTTTTAATTAATGTTTCATTCATAATACTGTCCTTGAATATATTACATACTTTCTTTCCATAAACTAAAGCTGGTTTACACAAATTCAGAGTTAATTACCATATTTAATCAACTACCAGGTTGCTAAGCACAATTCTTCAAATAAAATTTCACGAAGGTTTGGGTCTGAGTGCCATTTTAAGCTACTGTGTAATTTCAACTCCTTAGCCGGTGTGTGATGTGCTTTCAGTGACACACAGTCTGAGAAACATAACAAGAATGTTACAACGCACTCATCCCTGATACTGGGCTCGAAACGCGAGAGGCAGGCACTGTCGACTGTGATTTCGGATGCGCCATCCACCAAGCCAAACCATTCTACGGGCCCAGCACCGAGTCTACCAAACATGGCAGATCATATGCCAACAAATAATAACAGGAAGTTGAGAAGTCTCGAATTACTTTCCTCGTTTCTAATATTTAGAGTACCTCTTTAAAACTTTTTGTCTAGAAACAACAGTTCCAAGTTACGAAAAAAGTGAACCGGTAATAACCTTTATTAGATTAATCTTGTAAATTTTGCTAACATTTTTTTTGAACATATAATTTTTTGTGAAGTACAGTAAGTTAGATACATGTGAAACGTTAATAAATCTACTGAAACAAATTTAACATTCCAGTATAAGTTATTTTAAAGGTTACAAATATCAGGGCCGAATTTAGGCATAGACTACCTAGGCTGTAGCCTAGGGGCCCGCACCACATGCAAAAAATAAAAATAAAAAAAATAAAACATGTGCATAGAAAGTAATCTGTTTCCGAAGCGGTTTTAGCACCGAAAGTCCTCAAATGCTGGAAAAAACCGAAAACAAGCCTCGCACACGCGCAGTTAATCCTTTGAAGTACGGGCGTACTATAAAATAATATTTCAGTGCACCTATACCGAAAAGTAACAACTCAATGATGAGGACTTATAACCATACATAAGGTTGCAGTATACTGTGATCGGGGCGTATGAATGTACTACACCAGCAATACGAATTAAAATTCGCTGGCGTTCATGTCCAGAAGGTTAGGTAGGATAAATTTATTTTGTATACAATGTAAGCAGCAAGTAGCGGTGGAAGATCCAAGTTTGTATTTATATAATAAAAAATCTTTTTTATTTAATTTGTTGTTTTAATTCACTTTTTATTTCTTTTAAAACTCTATTTCAGCATCCAGAAATCTCTATTGCTTCGTGTGGCGTGTATGAATAATAAATATTGTGTTTTTAATCTTTCTTTATTGCATGCGTAGGTTATCTGAATCATCTTTTATCGTTTTTTTTATCTTAATATGTAGGCCTACTATTTCATATTGTTATTAAAACTTCTGAGTTTGTAATTCCGCGGGTTTTTGCAACAACACAACTACAATAGGCAGCACCTTATCTATCGACCATCAGTCTGACAATTGAACGTGCGAGCATCACTTGTTACCCTAGTTCACTTCAATCTCGGAAACGATACAGAAAGAAAGTTTCGAACTTTCGATTCTTCAGTAAGTTATTCTCGTATACTTTTACTATTATTACATTATCCAATTTTTTGCACTAAACGGATTATTAGTTTAATAATAAGTAATCCATTTTAATAGATATTGCTTTATATGTATACAGTATATATATATATATATATATATATATATATATATATATATATATATACAGTATATATATATAAGGGCCTGCACAACATTTTTGCCTATAAAGACCTACAGATCTTAAAGGTCCCGCACCACAGGTATAGCCTAGGAGCATACAGATCCTAAATGCGCCCCCACAAATATACTACGTACATTAGAATCGTTTATGCTTTGCTACTTGAAGAAATTCAACAGGCATGTTCATAAGTACGTACACCAAGATCAGCGCGGGTGAAGCTAACAAGTATGTAATCAGGAGTGCCAGTATAATCAATTTGAATTTCCCAATTTCAAAACGTATGATGACTTATTTATATGTAGTTGTTTCTTGTTCGTTCCTTATAATTTTCAAAAGTTACAAACATTTCCAATAAATGTGAGTTTTAGGTTTAGGTACAGAACACATATTTGACCACAAAATCCTACACCTGCATGGTTCTATCGTGCGAAAGTGGACACAAATGACTATGAAGAAGAATTTTTTATCTCGTTTTATTTTAGTTCCTGTAAAACTGATGCCCAATTGAGAATCTAACGCGCAACCGAATGGTAGCTTGAAACTTTTATCGGCGACCACGTGCGATGGTGGAGTAATGAAACATATTGGCAGCAGCAATAAACTGATGGAGTTAGCCTGCGGCGACCGAGATTAATTGCAGACGTTCAATTGCGTTCTGCCTCACTTCCTCCACCACTGACAGAACCTATATTTATTTTATTTGTTTACCCTCTGTTTAGAATAACGGTGAGGCGTTTGTGAAATAAAGTTCGTCGTATTGAATATTAAATCAAATCACTTGTTCACCCTAAGTGATTAATCCAGTAAGGTGCACTTTGAGAAAACGTATTTCAGTATGAATGGTACATGGAATTCCCTGGTACTTCTCTTCTGAAAAGGATTCATTATTGTGTATTATCATTTTAACAGGAGCACCAAGGTTTGTCAGCCACTAATTATCATGATAAAGTACGAACGTGTTACTCGCGAAATGTATTTTTTTTATTAATTTTATTGTTAAAGACGTTTTCATCAAGTAAAATGATCAGCTTTCCTAATTGTTCAAAATATTTTCTTCATAAATACAAAATGGTTACATATAGGTATATTGTCAACTAATGTCAGACAATTTCTCTCTCTCTCATGTTCTCTACTTTTTGTGTGAAAAGCATCAAGCAACATATTTTACTGTAAACTTAGGTCTGGAATAACCAACAAAGAATGGAGATCTTAAAACCTTCTTCTCCTTCTTCTTCACAACCTTTTCCCATCATTTTGGGTCGGCTGCCCACGATGAGTGTTTGCTCGTCGTTGCCACGGTTAAATTTGGAGCTATGGTTACCGTCGTTTGCCCGTGTAGACGCCTATTGCCAGGTCATACTAAGTACTAATGCGAGAAGTAATAATAATTCAGTGTCTCGTAATGACCTGGTGACAGGGTTTCTATTGCCTGCGTATACCGCCCCCGTCGTAGCCGCCTTAACCCAAGCCAGCAGTCCTATTGCGTACTGGGGACCTACAGTTTAACGTGGAATCAACCCGGGAAGCATTTTGGCGCATTTCACGTTACACAGCAAGCTGTGCCAGAGGCATGCGGGAAGCGAAGTGCTGCTATCTGTCTGAGATGTTTAGCGTGTGATAAGTGTATTTATTGTTTGTGAAAATCCTAAAAAATGCAGTCAGAATGGCCGGTAAGCGGAGCCCTGGACTCGTGCCCGATCCCGTTGTACCTCCCTGGTCCAGTGTGCGCCGCCTCAGCGCAATGAGCCACACTCGCGGGTTGAGGTCTTAAAATCTTGCAGGCTACCGGAGTACAGACTATGACTATTGTATTTAAAAAAAAAAAAAAAAAAAAAAAAAAAAAAAAAAAAAAAAAAAAAAAAAAAAAAAAAAAAAAAAAGGTAGCTGGTAGTTGTGTGAATTCAGTAAAATACAGGGTGTCCAGAAAAGGATTTCAAAATTAAATATCTCGAAAACAAAGATCGATAGAGGAATGCAGTAAACGGTATGTTTATCGTGACAGCTGTAAGAAGTGTATACAGCAGTTTGAAATAATAGTTACAAAAGCTGCTAACAGATGGCGCTGTAATCGCCATACGTAATGCCTAAATAGTGATCCGAAGCTCAGGGCGATCAGTTCCACCATTGAAACGTGAAAACATTTTGAAAACATTGTGATGTAATTGTTTGCAAAGATTGTTTTCATACGATTATTTCACTTATGTATGCTGATATGAGCTGTACAGCGTACAGCGCCATCACTTAGCAGCTTTTGTAACTATTATTTCACACTGCTGTATACACTTCTTACAGCTGTCACAATAAACATACCGTTTACTGCATACCTCTATCGATCTTTGTTTTCGAGATATTTAATTTTGAAATCAGGGAGTCCTTTTCTGGACACCCTGTACATGGATAAAATGATTTCTTACTTTTTAAACGAATTCAAACAAACGGAGGAGGTTCTCAATTTGTCTTTAAAACAAGGAGACAAAAACTCTCCACACCAACTTTCCAAAAACAAAACTACTCTTCATCTCCATACCGCATAGTTGTTTTTTTATGCATACCCACAGTTTTTATCTGATATCAATAGAAATTTACACACGTATACTTTAAATCAATCAGAAAAAGAAGCCTACATTTGGTATACAAAAGGCCGATTTCCTTTTCCCCTTTACCCCACCCCTTTTAATTTTACAAAAATCCACAGTTTTAAATCCCGTCAAAATCAATTAAGCTATTTTTAATTCCTGGCAGAATATTTATAAAATAAACGTGTCCTATTGTCTTCACATGTACTTCAGATTTCAACTTGGACCCCAAGCTTTCACGTTGTGAAAACCAATTAAAAATCTATATTTTCTGTGCGATTCCGGAACAAACAGATATAATCCAGAGATATATTTGTTTATGTGGTATGTATTAAAGCCCAGATGTTACATGTTTCGATTATCGAGCAGCAGCTTTAACAGATGGTATGATTAGATCGAAACACAGCCTGGACCAAACTGTACATTGACATTCCTTAACACAACATCCAATTCATCCCGTTCTGGAAGTTGTTGGGGTATATAAAGACAGAAAGCGCTTTAACCATTGAGCTACCAGGAATTTCGCAAAATGAGGACTGCTGTGGCATATTTAAAATACAAAACAAGCTATAATACCACTAAAAATTTAAAAACAAAATAATTAAAAAAAACCATAAAAACCGCCTTATAAAAACTCACTAAAGTTTTAAAATAACTGTATACCTTGCTTAGAAGAAAGTAAATCTAAATGGACAGTATTTTACACTACTGTTGTTGAAATTTTTACATTAATAAGTTATTTTTGGAGTCGGTACTACCAAAATCAAGAAAAACAAAAAGATAAAAACAATAATACATAAAAAATCATGTTACTACTTACTTACAATTAATGCTAGAAACATGTTCCAACAAAACTGAAACATACAGATGATACGCCGATATTATAGTAACTGTAAAGCATTTATTGCATGATGCAGTCTACCAACTTAGACTGTTTCGCCAGAGATATGCTTGGACGACCAACAAGGCCGAGCCACAGAATAAAATACTGTTAATTTGTTTCCCTAAGCTGTCTCCCGCAATTATACTAACTGCCTCACGACATGCTGTAAAATATTTGGAACTTTTTGTTCGTACTCCCCCTTTCGCCTCGAACACCAAATAAAGGTCAGTAATTCGATCTTCGCGATGTGACAGCTGGCACCGACTCCAAAAATAACTAATTAATGTAAAAATTTCAATAACAGTAATGTAAAATATTGTACATTTAGACTGACTTTCTTCTAAGCAAGGTATATATTTATTTTTAATTTTAAGAATAAAAATTTCTTATCATCTTATCAAAAAAATACGATAACAGCAGGAAGTGGGTGTCTGCAAACAACATTATGTGGAAAGTGTCGCGTTGTGGATCGATTGCTTTTGAGATTAATGTGGGATTTGTCCCAAGTGTTCGTCTGAACATTTTCAGAAAACCGCCTAAGATACGGTGTGACGAAGACCATTTTGGCCACTTCGAGGCTACAGGAATACTCGGCCACAGCGATGGCTTCTCTACCTCCCAGGTCGACGGTAGTTTCCTTTGCTACTAACAGGCAGCACCAGACTGAAATAATTTTTTAAAAGACAAATCATTTGTGGTAGTTTCATCGGATGAAGCTGAACATGTCTTCCGAATTTTTCCTATTGTATCAGAATTTTTGAAACGTGTGAGAAAGTTGTCACCTGGTTTTGAGGTGGAAGGAGGAAGCTAAACGTCACAGCGTTCACGTACTTTAAAGGTAAGCGCACACCAGGGCAGGCCGCTCACGTCCCGTCGCGTCACAGAAATGCGTCAGATTCTAATGGGGTAACGCACACTACAGGCGGGTCGAGTAGGGTCGGGGCTGGCCGCATCTCGCCGCAGTGTCGATCGCTTCGCCAGGCCCATTTTTCCGCCTGTGCGCCTCGATGCGCTCCGCCGCGAACACGTGTGCGATTGGAGTTCTAGCAGCACTGACTAATTTTTTTGTAACTTGTTTGTTACAATTTTGATAAATAAATTGTACGAAATTTGCTGCAAATTTGTAACACAAGATAATGGAAGTTTTTTCCTAGAAATTATAAAAGACTACATACTGAGAACTTAACAACTTCATGAGATGGAAAAGATTAAAAAAGTATAAACATTTTTACTCGCTCTCACTTTTTAATTTCATTAAATCATAATGGATGAACGCAATTTCAAAGAATTGTATTATTTATACCACGAAAAATATAATAAAAACAAAAAGGGAAATATATGGGGAATGTTATAGGAAACTCGTTAGACCAAAATAGTTAAAAAAAATAATAATATTTTTTCATTTTAAAAGTTTAATTTAATTTTCCAAAACTTTCTATGCAACTCACCTGTAACGCTTTCATAGTGCCAGTTAATCGAGACAATTTTTTTTACAAAAAAAAAAAAAAAAAAAAAAAAAAAAAAATGTTTTGTGAAATTATTTCAAACCTTAATGGTTTCATGTGCAGCATTGCAGCCTGTGTAAGTCAAATGTTGAAATTTCTCTGCTGTCAGTATCTTCTTCAAACCAGTGCAGATGTCGTTACTAAAAAGGTTATGAAAGGAGCGCGTGGCTACTATTACTTTACTTATCTAATTACTTAACATCGATATTCTCATTTCTTATATTCGTCTTCCTTATTCTACTGATCGTGCAATTGGACTAATTAAATGCCCCTACTACCAGATTAAGTCAGTTCGCTTGATGAAAACGGTATCGGAAAAATTCAATTCTGCCTTAACCAGTGTCTCGACAAAGTTTCTGCAGTTAAATGTATTTTTTTCTTAATCCCCGATTACCACAATAAGAAAACGGTTTCGTCAACTACAAGGACTATTAAAAGTGTAAAAAAGAATTTTCTAGCGAAATTAAAGAGAGCCCCTATACGATTGAACTTCTGTTGTAACAATGAGCCTACATAATACTGGAAATTCCATTTTAAATTAAATCAGTTGCCTTTTCCATTTAATTTTCTTGTTCCTCAAAGAACATATTTATCTTTTTTTATCATATTCTTTCTAAAGAGCTTTGCATCTGATGTGTCCATTTGCAATGCAGGAGTGATTGAATTGATCATCGTGATCCAGTGGACGCGACATCAAAAGAAATGCGACTAGCTGCTTTCCGATGCGTCCAGCGTTGCAGCTATTTCGCTCAATGTGATGCGATGCGCTGCGGCCCGCCTTGGTGTGCGCTTACTTTTACACAGATTCTAATGCGGTAGGCACACCATAGACGAGTCGAGTCGGGCCGCGTCGCGTCGCGTCGCATTGTCGGATCGCTTCGCCAGGAGTATTTTTCCGCCTCTGAGCGTCAATGCGCTCCGCCGAGACCAAGTGTGCGATACCAGTTATAACAGCTCTTACTGATTTTTGTATCTTGTTTGTTACAATTTTGTATATATTAATTGTATTACTTCAAAAAAAATTTGCAACACGAGACAATAGAGGCTTTTTTACAAAAATTATAAAAGATTACATCCTGAGAAGTTAATAACTTTATGAAATTGAAAAGAAGAAAAGTATATAAAATTTCTCGCTCGTTTTCACTATTTAATTTCATGAAAACATAATGGATGAATGCAATTTCAAAGAATTGAATGTTAGTAAAAACAAAAGGGGATAAATATGTGGCAGGATATATGAAATTTGTTAAAAAGAATAGTACAATTTTTCATTTTGTTTTTTCAATTTAAAAGTTTAATTTAATTTTCCATAACTTTCTGTGGAACCCATTTGTAACCTTTCATTGTAACCAGTTAATCGAGACAATTTTTGACAAAAAATATTTTGTGAAATTATTTCAAATCTTACTGGCTTCTTGTGTAACATTGCAGCCTGTGTAAGCAAACTTTTCCTATTTCTCTGCTCTTAGTATCTTCTGCATTTCAGTGCAGATGTCGTTAATAAAACAGGTTATGAAAGCAGCGCGTGGCTGGTATTACTTTACTTACCTTATTACTTAATATCGATATTCTGCTTTCTTAGATTCGTCTTCCTTATTCTCCTGATCCTGCAATTATTTTTTTTTTTTTCAGTTGATCAAATTTCCAAGAAACGCCTCCATCAAATTTCTTATAAGGGAAAACCGTTCATCCTCTACTACCAGATACGGCATTTTTAAGTCAGTTGGCTGGATGAAGTCGGCATCGGAAAAATTCAATCCTGCCATAACCAGTGCCTCAACAACGTTTCTGTATCTAAATGTACCACTATCTTAACTTTTATTTAATCCTCCATCACCGCAATGAGACAACGGTCTCAGTAACTAGTAAAAGGACTAGTAAAGGAATAGTAAAAGTGTAAATAGCGAAAAAAAGAGAACCTCTATTCGGTTGAACTTCTTTTGTAACACGCATGTCATCCAATCATCTGTATCTTTTTCCTTTTCATATTTTTGTAAAAAAATAAAAATAAAAAAAATCCAATGAGCACTGGGTCTGATGTGACCATATGCAGTGCAGGAGTGTGCGCTTCCCTTTACTGTTCATTGTTTCTGTCGGAGAACGCTGGTCGTGTACCTGTCACGTTCTGTCCGTGCCCACGCGTATGAAATTTGCTACAATGGATTGTATTTCACGAGAGCTGTTTGCTACTGGCGCCACAGTACCACCGTATCGGGTTTATGCGTAGCGCCTGCTCCTGACACGTAGAGGTCGGCGGCTCACCGCTGAGCGTGAAAGCGAACTCAGAATTTGTCCCATTAAGCACCACATTAGAATGTGACATTGCGTATAATAAAAGATAGGTTTTCCTGTTGCTGTCTTCTTTTATTTGCAGTGATTCCCTTCGTTTACAATCAGTAATCCTATCTTGGGACTGTATATTCGGTTAACTCGTGTGGCCAGTTTGTTATAAGAGATGTGGTTTTGTTAACCGAGAACACACAGTAGGGAGAGTGGTTAACGTACGGTCTGGCGTAGGACGGGCGCGAGTTCGGATCCCATCCGGCCATCCACATTTCGGTTGTCCATGATTTTCCTAAATCGCTTCAGGCGAATTCCTTCCCGTTCCTTCTCCCCAGACGTATTTCCTCTAAAAACCTTGACGAGGCGTAAGACTCTAACGACAAAAAAAAAAAAAAAAAAAAAAAAAAAAATGGAAGTTATATACCTGTATTAGACGTTGGTTGTAGCGGATATGTAGAGATGAAGAGGTTAGCACAAGATAGGAAGGGATGGAGGTTTGCATCAAACCAGTCGAAAGACTGATGACAGAAAAAAAAATACCTATATGCAGAAGTTCCGAATCGCATAGAATCATCATATACTGTCCACCAACCTATTTTGGCCGCAATGATAGGAGTGATAAGATTAGAGAAATAAGATGCCACACTGATGCTTATATGAAATCTTCCTGTCCTCATTCTATTCGGGATTGGAATGCATGGATTAGAGATTAAATCTGGTGCGAAGCTTCCTCTGCCATCTACAATTACAGGAGAGATTTATGAATACCACCAGGAAGATGGATTGAGACCGTAACAGCCACCAGACCTAATACTGGATAGGAAGAAGAAGATAGAATCATCATCTTCTTCTTACTTTTAACAATACTCTGATGACAGATTCACCTTCTCAATAATTCGGACATTCCAACTGTTTTATGATCTGTCAACAGTTATTTTCACATATGGACCATAATAAACTATCCGCTTTGGTATTCTATCATTTCTCTTGCTCATAATATCTCCTTCCAATTTCATCCAATATTCTTGAATTCACTGATTTATAAATCCTAAATTCAGTTTTACCATTATTTCGTATTTTATTTACAATATGTCCTTCGTAAGATTCTTATTTCGGCTGTTTGCAGTCTTCCTCATTCTATTATGTTGATGACCAAATCTCACTGCCGTATATTGCGGCTAGTATTTCATTATCGTAAAGAACATTGGTAACGGTCTGGCTTGATTTAATTTTACGTGTTAGTTATATAGAAGTCACGCGAAAATGAAAATCTGTCTTCCATACACTTATCTATATGCGAGATCAGTCTTCGTACTGTATATCGTACTGGTATCGTTAAAATTTGAGTTTTGTATTTATTTTTTGAACTAAAAATTGTAGTGTGTTCTTTGCATTACAAAATGCATTCTCGTACACCTCGCCTGAATTTATTTTTCGTTTCATATGTTAGATTAGAGTGGGTATAATATAATTTTTGGTTTCATATCTTTACAAAGGGGCACTGAGGATAATAAACAAAGTCTTTAATTCGACCAAAATTCAAAAACACACCAGAATTAAGGTATGTAATTTTGTAAGAAAACCAATTATTAACCATTGTTATAAAAGTGGGCTAACAAAGGCACAAAAGTGATCGACGAATCACAGCAGTGGAAACGAAACGCCTGAGCTACCAGACCGCTATATGGAAACGTTGTACAGAGACCTACACATCCTACGCGTCTATCTATCGCCATTCAGTAATTTTTCGGAATTATAAGACAACATGTATTATTTACACAGAAAATTTTTCAACCAAATGTAGACAGTATTTTTCTCCTTGTTTCAAAAGATAAATGTGCAAACTTTCATCGAGATCAGATGAAAACTGTGGATTTGTATGACGAACAAACGTACATACATACATTCATCTTTATATATACAGATTGGGAAGGTAGCTTACGTTAACTGGAGACCATCCATAATTATCTTAGTTTAAACCTGCAACACGATTTTTTGGTCATTGATGAAACCTAATTTAAGAGAAATATCTTTGTTGGGAGAGGGAGGGGTGAGAGTTTTGCAGTTCAGTGCCATTGGTGATAGCAAATAGGTAAGAAATACCACCTTTTCTACCTCTTCTTTAATTTATACTAATGTCACATCAATTAGTGTTTTTTTTTTTTAAATCAGGCTCAGTATCATTTAATGAGTGGCATTGGGTGTAACAAATTATGTTTGAAAATTGCTTGTTAGATCTTACAGGGCGCTACATTCGTCCAATCAGCAGCATTAGAATCAGAAGCAAGTCAGCTGTAGCTGATTGATTTGACACGGTCTCCTAAGTAAGGCAATCGGATGGAACATTAGTATAAACATAATCACTTTGGATTCTTATTTCCTGTTCGGTATGTTTTTCTACTCGACCGCTGAAGTTAAAGCATACAAGTGATTGTTGCCATTTTTATGATATTAGAATTGTGGGAAGAGTATTTTTGATGGAAAATTGGTAACTTTAATACTATCCATCTAAATCATTAACGAAAGCGTCCTAAGTTAGGACAGCCAGTGAGTATCCCGCTGAAGCATACAGGTAACTTTACAAATCTGCTTAGGGGCAGAAGATGAATTTTATACAAAACGTCAAGAATATCTAGGTCACAGGTAAAATGTTAATATCTCAGAATAAGGAAAAGAAGCAAGTATTGGATAAACTATAATTATTTCCTGAAGAAATTTTTGTACTGTTTATTCCTTCTGAATTTGTCAAATCAAATTTAGAATCTACACTGTCTCTTACCATCTACTTCTCCCTCCTGTTTTCTTTTTGGGTCTCGTGTTTTTTGTATGTCTTAATCACACACATACTCAAAGATATTGATTATGGTAAACAGTAGGACTACTCCGTCAGACTACGTAATGTCTTAATTTCGTTCTACTATATGAATCAAACAAAAATGTAACTAATAATGTCGAATCATTGATCGAGTCGTTAAACTAAGAAAAAATATGTTTACAGAAAGCAGAATGTAATTAAAAAAAAAACCTTGGATGTTTATAAATGTTATCGCATGTGTGACCGTTTACGTACTAACATGAAAGTAAAACAATGTTTTTTAAACCTCATATACACCAGCAACAATTAATTCATATAGCCTGTTACCAATTAAAATTGTCTGAGTGCCAAAAATCTTTACATTAATGTTCTTTACTTGACTGCATAATTCTTTTAAAATATCTGAATTAGCAGAATGTTTTAGCCACAACCATACTGTAGTTGTTCTGAGCGTTTCAAGGTTAAACCGATTTGGAGGAGGTAGCACGGACACTGGTTTAAAATTCAATTACAGACATATTGATTAAAGTTCTTAGGATGTTAGCCGCAGTAATGTATATGATTACCGAGATTGTAGCCACTTTTTTCCTCACAATATACACATTAAAAAAAATAAACAGAATAAGGTAAAATTATACACACCGAGATTTAAGAATTTTTAGTCGGATACCGACAGTAAATTACCCTTCTGTTGGAGTTAACGGTTTTCGATTACATAACAGGTATATCTAATTTACATTATAGCTCAGAAATTTTTTCGAAACCAGCATTGCAACTGCAAAACAATGCCTCCATAGATTTAAACAGATCAGTGTGTACCAGAATAATAATGACAAAATTGCTTACCTTACCTGAGAAATAAAAAATAAATAAATCATAGTAATCAGAAAGTTGATAACACAGTACTTAAGACTAAGCGATGCGTATATCCGTTCTCGTATTTGTCAGCTTTTATCGAGAACGTCCTACTCATTTAGCCATGCGTTGCTGAAAATTTTAAAATGACTTCTTGATATGGTCAGTGTTATCAAATATTTGACAGAACAAACGGATCTAAATTGGAGAGTTATAAAATAGGATGTTATGGCCAAGCCATGTGTTAAAACTAGAATTAATACCAAATATTGGTCTGAGCGAGTAACGGTACTTTATACGGTCATCGGCGCCTCATCAGATGGGGGTGCACAAGAGACCATTTTAGGTCAAGTAGGCGGTCGCGTAACCTTGTTTGGTACCGCTCGAGGCCCTTTACCTCATTGGTTCATACCCAGAGGTGCTCGAGACGTATACAAGCCGCCCAAGTCGTCGGAGAGTCGATCAGTTAATTAGTGGCTCAGTGATTCAGTTAGTCATTATAGTCCAGTCAGCCATTTCCTCTAGACCGGACCAGTCTCTACACTCTTAGTCGTCGCCGAATGTAAACATACCATCCAGTTCTAATGTGAGGATCTATCAAACAACCTTTCTAATCATGTACTATTACTCTCTGTGAGAGCATTTGTAAATATAGGGTGTTTCAAAACTAACCGGTATATTTGAAAAATCAATAAAAACTAAACAGGCAGCGATAGAAATAAACCGTTTGTTGCAATATGCTTGGGACAGCAGTAAATTTTCAGGCAGACAAACTTTCGAAATTAGTTACAATTTTCAACAACAGATGGCGCTGCAAATTGGAAAAATCTAAAGTACGATATTTTCCACAGGAATAAACCATTTTTTCACAGCAAACTTGCAATCTGTGAACAGCACACGCTTATAGCAGAAAGACGACTTACAGAATGGCGAACGCACAGACTGCGTTTACTTCTATATCTTTC
>JARYHS010012172.1:0-18522 GCA_031002005.1 Vandiemenella viatica
GGAGGAGAAGAAGAAAGAAGAAGGGAACAAAAAGGAGAAGTACTTTCATTACTGGAATTATGAGGTAGCGAGAATAAGTGGATTTTATGGGAATCAAAACAAAAATAGCGTATTAACCGAAAATTCATAAAGAAATCAGTATTTTTTTGTAAGTAAATGTTGGCGAAAATGATGAGAAAAAAGAATCGAGAAGTGAAGAGGAAACCAGTAAGTGAAGTAGATGAATAAAAATCCGATAATGAAGTGTATGAAAGTGCAAAAAAATATATCAGAAGATTGGAAAGAAACAGATAACGAGAAGGCAGATGAACAAGGCTTAAATAACTCGCGGAATTGGAGAGACAGTAAACGAGTACAATGTAAGACAAGGATTCAAAACAGGGATGCAGAACTAGTGAAGGAATTTCATGAGGTACAAGAAAAACGGAAGCGGAAGAATCAACGAGAATCGGATCTTTGGATTGAAGGGAAAAATATAACGAATTTTAAAGAGAGAAGACGAACTGAAATAGTATGAGAAATTGTTTTAATTTCAAGTGAATATAATTCTTATCTACTACTTCATCCAGGATCCCGGAAAAGATTGGAGTTATGCAATATAGGCAATGTAGTAGACCTTAAATTGTATAAAGGTAAGACGTTCAATGTCGTCAAGATAGGAATTATATTTCGCTTTGGTATACAACCCAGTTTGTCGAATAATATTGTGGTGAATAATTTAACCTCACTGGCATGGGCGGCAGATGCAGTATGAGCACGAATGTTGTTTAAATGTTCTAATAAAAGATATTAAGCTGTTATAATAGTAATGTTGGAGTACCTGAACTTATCTTAGAGCTTCTAGTGTATTACACAATACATCGAAACATTTGCGAGAATCTGAAACTGTATCTCGCACAAATAGATGGTGCGACCCATAGAGTAACGGTAAATGCACGGCTGCGTTCTGGAATGTGATCTTGGGCTGAGTAGCCCTCAGTGAATGAACGCAGCTTTCCGCGTGGGAAACACGGTAGGGATGGTACAGTGGATTGCGAGCTATGTGGTGGGTGCGTGGCCAGCCTGCAGAAAGAGATGTGCGACTACTAATACCTGTGCGGTATTTAGTTGCTCTTGTATTCCATGTCGTAATCCGAGTGGACATGGGTCTCCAACAGCAAACATAAAATGGAGTTATCTCGTCAGATGACTGCGGCCACCTGACTCGGTGCCTTCTGCTATATGGTAATCCCTCCGATATGTTGATCACCGCAAATAATTATCTACCGAGTGACGCCCTAGAGAAAATCTCACTACCTCGCTGAGCTTAATGAATGGACATATACAGTAGAACGCCGGGGTTACCGATGTAAAATGAACACACTGATGGATTTCAAGAAGTTTGTTTAATTGTGTCATACTATTTTAATAATATTTGATGAAGAATAATTTTGTAATAAACGTATATTAATTTTTTTTAAAAATGGTGTTTTCAATGAGCAAAGCAATATCCTGACTCGTTATATCAGCAATTTCAATCATTACTAATACTTTAATTAATAATTTATGCAAAAAATAATAATTTATTTCGTAGCAACAGGGATTACACCTAATTTGTACCCAGCGAAGGACACGAAAAAAAATCCAAATTCAGTACGATACATTTCCAGTCCATCAATTTTTCTATGTTGTCTTGTATTGTGTTTCATTCCAGCTTTGACCGATGAATTCGTTGTAGCATATAAAGTGCAAGTTAGTATATTTTGCGACGAGGCAGATGTATGGAGATCTGTGTTGTTTTTTTATGTTCTTTCTGAAAATTTTATTTGTGACTATCTGATGACCACGAATTTCGTTTGATAGCTACCGAAATGCAACCACCATGGCGCACGATGGAGACTCGAGGCCACTACCATATACACACACCAGTGTTCTGCGGTAGGTAATTTTGACTACAGAGTGAAATATAGCGACACACAAGTCTTTGGTCGAAATATGAAAATGCCTTCCGTCCACCAATTTCAACCACCATATCTTCCACACCCCCATAGCTAACGAAATGCGACTACCATGGTACACGTTGGGAGACTTGAGGCTACTACCACACACAAACACCAGTGGATTGTGGTAGGTGTTTTTGGCTGCAGAGTGAAATATAGAGACGCACATGTCTATTTTCATATCACGTCGAGCATTTTCAAGCACCATATCTACCGCACCTCCACAGCTACAGATATCAATCACCACAGTGCACGATGGAAGACTTCTAAGTACTGCCACACACAACTTTCAGTGGTGTGTGCTTTGTAGTTCTGGCCGCAAGGTGAAATATAGGGACTCACACGTCTTTTGTAGAAATATGAAAATGCCCTAGGTTGGCCACTTTCGACCATCATATCTCCAACACTCTCATAACTACCAACATGCTACTAGTAGGTGCTCGATGGGAGACTCGATGCTACTACCACGCACAAATACCAGTGGACTGTGCTTTGTAGTTGCTGCAGTGAAGTGAAATATAGTGACACATATGTCTGCTCGAAACACAAAACTGTCCTTGTTCGACTACTTTCAACCACACGGCTGAAAGAGGCAGATGGGTAACTCTATGCTACTACTGCACACAAACGTCAGTAGTCTGCGCTAGGTAGTGATGGCAGAAGGGTGAAATATAGCGACACACACGTCTATTTATATATATAAGATTACGACTTTCTTTATCATATCCTTGGTGAAAGCGTGAAGTTCAGTAAAAGCTGTGTGTCATACGTTGTCGTGATAGACCATAAGTATAAGAATCAGCCATAAGAAATTTCTAATCGCTAGGAAGAAAATTCAAATATGCCGCGTCAAATCGAAGAGAGTAACGTTCAAACGGAGCGGACAGTTTATAACGAAACTAGTTCCCCGGTTATTAAAGTAGGTTCAAATATTTTACAACAAATGTTCTCACTATTTGAATAACAAATTGAGTCAGTAAATACAGATATAAATGTGCAATTTCAGACATTCCGCGAACAAATAAATACTTTTGAAGTCAATCAAACTCAATTGAGTGACGAAACTAGTGAAAAATTTGTAGAAATGCGGAGCGATGTCAAAGCAGAAATTCAAATGTTCTACAAGAATCAATTGAACTTGGAATCAAGAACAGAGAACATAGAAAAACAAATAAAGTATGTATGTAAAGAAGCTGAGGATACGAATGAAGCATTTGAGGCGCGCATGACTGTGATAGAAGCACGCGTGTATGGAATTCTGAAGGTCTTAAGGAATGTAGAAAAGAGATCATGGTGAATTACGTCAAAATTGAAGGAAGAAATGCTATAATAGAAAAATTTAATGAGAGATGATGTGGGCCGGAAGTAATTTTTTAAAGCTCAGCACGCGTGAACATTGAAATCCGAGGGCATTTCTTGATGAGTTGGACGAATATTTTAAGATCAGACGCATTAAAATAAATAGTAATTCGTCAGTATTTCGTTGACGATGAGAGAGTATGGTATATTTCTATTTGTTTGGGAATGGCAAACTGTGAATTTAAACGGACTTTTTTGCAGATATATGGGTCGCTTGAAAAACAATTAAGAATTACATTGAATATGTACAGAGAAAGATACTATCGGGGGAACGGTTAGTCGATGCACGCAAATGCATTAAAGTCTGCAGCGCGATCCTGAAATTTTTACGAACCTATGATGGACGGTGAACTGATTTAAGATATCTGTAGCAATATTATCTACACTAGCCACTTTATGCTTTTTCAGCGTTCTTATTTCCTTCATGATTTCCTCAGGATGAATTTCAAATTTTTTATTATCTTCATTTCTAATTGTGTTGTTAAGCTCGTTCTCAGAATTAGACCCTCCCGTTTCTGATTCATTGTCCTTAATGCTTTCACTAAACCAGTTACTTAAAATCTCTGCCTTTTCAAATCCTCAGTAACATCTTCTCCACCCTTATCTATAAGTGTCACTACACCATCCGTTCCCCTCAGTTTCCTATTATAGCCGTAGAAATTTCTAGATTCATCAGTGAATGGTCCTCCTGCACCGACAATACTCTTCAGAAACCCATCTCTATCACTTTCTTTGGTGTTATTAAGTCCTTGTTTAGTTGTTTTAAATATTCCCTACTACCCTGCTGTCTCTTAAATCTGTTATGTTCTCTTCTTACCAACCTTTTAAACCTCCTCACTTCCCCATTAAAGTACATAGGTTCTCTACTTCTCTTTAATTTCTGCTTTGTAATAAATTTTTCTTCCCCCTTTGGAACCTGTGCCTTTTTAAAATTGTACCTATTTCCCCCTTCAATTAGGCTGCTGGTTTACTGAATCCTCTAATATCCATCAGAACTGCTTCATGATCACTTATTCCTTCAATTATTTGACACCCCACAAGGTTTTCATCGGGCTTAATTAGAAATATATCCAAAATATTTTGTCACCTAGTGTTCTGCTAAACCAATTGTGTAAATCCTCCTTCCGTTATTAAGAAATTTGCAAATCTTTGTTCCCTTGTGTTATTTATCTTATTTCCTTCCCACTTTACACCTGGTAAATTTAAATCCCCAACAATGATGATCATTTCATTCTCACCTCTGAAATCTGTGTATGAATTTAATTTCTCCACAAGAGCCTAATCTTCATCTGTCATTCTTCCACTGCGGTAAACAGCCAACACTCTGATTTTTTCTTTTTTATTACCCCAGAAATCTACCCGAAGTAACTCATGGTCTTGATCTATGAACGCCAGTGAACTGTGGTGGTTTTTGCTAACTAGTATGAAAACTCCTCGACCAATCACTCCTCTATCTCTGCGGTACACTCTGTAACCATCAAGAAAATCCTCACTGTCTAGTACTTCTTCTTTTAACCAACTCTCTACCACAATTATTACTTGTGGTTCGTGTATCTGTATTAAGTTTGCAAATTCGATTACTTTGTTCATTATACTTTTACAGTTTACCATTGACACCCTTACTAATGGCTTTAAATTTTCTGCATTTATCTCCTCTTTACCAGTTTTACCACAGTCAGTTTTTGTTTCAGCCGCTTCATCTATTTCTTTAACATCTGTGACTTTTCCCTTCGTGAATCTGCAATTAGTATCACTTTGATAATCTATTTTTGTCCCTTCACCAGCAGCCCCTAACCTAAAAAAGGCATAGTCCTGACCCCATCATCACTGGAAATGGGCTCCCTCACTGCTTTAGCTAATAACTCAGAAAGTACTCCCTTCCCCTTCTGTTTAGGTGTAGGCCATGCCTAGTGAAACCCCACCTACCAATGGTGTTCACAGGCACAACCCCCAACACAATACTAATGCCTTTCCCATGTAGCACTTCCGTTTCCACATTAACCCGCCTCACAGCATAGTTCATTTGTGGCCGGTCATGGCGGCTTAGGACCTGCATGAGTTCCACCTTGGTATGCTATGTCTCCTTCACCACCTTCCTCAGGTCGCTCTCTATACTATAACTCGCGTTTCTATCAATACTGTTTCCCGCACCTCCCACTATCACTACTCTATCGTCCTTAGTGAACCTATATTCTCTATTACCTGACCTAATGTTGCACTAGGTTTGAAAAAACTTGTGACCTGGTATCATGTATCTAACTGATCCTGCAGAAGAGGGCCTACACTTCTCCCATGACTACTACCTAGCAGCTGAACCCTTTTATTCCTATTCTCGTCCTGCACGCCCTTATTCCTAAAGGTCTGCTGTATCTTACCTACTCCTACATCTACATGAGGCTCTTCTCCTCCTGACTCTGGCAACAGGTCAAACCTATTTTTTCCCACAATTACTTAAGTGTCTGGCTTGTTCATCATGTTAACCATGTTTCTCCTACGACCTGTTACCAGCTCCCATCCATTCTTTTCAACTTCCTCCAACCCACTAGCTCTACTTTCAGCCTCTACTGCATGAGCCTCCACAGGCTGGACCCCAACAGGTTGAGCCTCCACTGGCTGAACCCCCACAGGATGAACCTCTCCACAGGCGAGCCCACCACAGGCCACGCCTGTAGAGGCTGAGCCTCCACAGGATGAGCCTCAAGAACCCTGATCCTTTCACGCAACTCCCTAATCGTTTCGCCCATCTCCTATCATCCCTAAGACAAAGTGAACAAAACGAAGGGAGAGCCTCATTTATTTCCCCCGTTTCCTCCTCCACATTCGCCCAGTGAAACCACTTCTTACACCAACTACAACCCATCCCTTTCGCAACGTACCTACGACAGGTGCCACAGTTTCCAGTCATGATTTTCCCAAATACTTCAACCATCTTCTATTGACAGCACCTTATGAAGCTTCTCTTATTTCTATCACACGGATAGGATTTTTAGTTATTTTTTATCAAGAGGTAAAGTTTGGTCATATTTTTTCCTGCTTTTCTGTTTTGTTTCAAAAGTTTATATGTATCTATTATATATATATATATGTATATATTTATTTCCGATGTATTTTTACTAATATTTTTGGACGTACAATTGGAGATGTACTTCCTTTTGATACGCTCTTCGGTAATTAACCAATTAGTCCTTTCATCAAATAATGATGTTTACCTTTAATTACTTCGCCCTCCAATTTACAGATTGCTGTCGTTTGTCGCCAGACGGTTTTACCCCACACCAAAGGTTCCTGATGACTACTGCTTTTGAATGGATTGACACCGACGAATCACTTTTCACTCCACTTTTAGTTCATTGAAAGCTTCATAATACATTACACGCGGATAGGGTATTTGACTCGTCCAAAGATAATACAGGGACTGAATACTCGAAACTGTAAATAATCGGCAACTCCGACAAACTGCTCGTCTCTGTCGCTCACTTAAATAGACACTATCGGAACATCTAGAATAAAACAAAGAAAGCCGACCGATTTCTCGACAGACTACAATGCGGTCGACAGTCAAAACCAAATTAAAACAGACAAATTAGTACGAAAATATTCACAATCATCATTAAAAACCCAGAAACGACAATTAAAGATATTTACAGGTATTTAAAGACAAAATTACTAACACGAACCAGTCCAAACAGCTGATAATTCTCCTCCAAATAACAGCACTTGCACTTACAAACTTTTAATTAATTTTTCATACATAATACTGTTCTTCATTGTATTACATATCATTTACACAGTTTCCCTCCATAGTACAATGTCAATTTACATGACGAATATACACAAATTTACACTAATTTTGCTATAGATAATTCTTAAAATAAGGGTTTGGCCTGAGGGCTGTTACAACCCCTCCGCAGGATTCATTAGATTTTACATAGTTAAAATTGACTGAATTCTTCATGAATTTAGGAAAGTGGTATGAACACAAAGCCTGAGCATATAGACAACTCATAGCTAATTAATTATAATACTTATTACACTGATACAACCTAATTACACAATCCTTCATTCTATACAACAACTATACTTCTTTTAGAACTCTTATACTAGTCACCACAAAGAGTTATCTATTTACAAATCAAATTATTTTCTTACAAGTTCACTTCCTTAATTCCTGTTTTACTAAATAATCATTTAATTACATCATCCTAAGCCCAAGATACAAAGTCATTCATTCACTCTTAGCATTACACATTCTGTCAGTTTGTGAATGACAGTTAGTTTGTTTACATTCCACAACAGCTGGAAATCAGCTGTCGCCTCAAGGCAGCCTACCGCAGCATCATAAAAACCCAAAAGTCACGTGACAGAACTGATTCAGTTGCTTTAGACATCTGAATTATTTACTTTAATCATTCTACTTCATTACCATTAATCTCTTATCTGTAGTATATTTTATTGATATAATGGTGTTTTTTTAACATTTACTGACACTTCTCTACCCAATTTCTTACCCATAATATAGTATGATGGCTTTAATATTAAGTACACCTTCACATTTACCACTCTCTGTATCTACTAGCTCATAATAGTTACTTCATGGTGTAGAAACTAACTAGAAAGGGCCTTCAAAGAAGCAATTAAACTTACAAATCTCTTGGAGGAAAACTATTGATTTACTATGGACTTCGAGTAACACCAAATACGCAACTTTATATTCTGTACACTTTTAACTCTCGTCATTTTTCCTTTTTCTGCTCATTGCCTTTTCCTTCAAATTGTTAAGAGCTAAAGCTAAATTTTTTATCGTAGCCAAAATTCTTTAATTTTGTAAAACTAACACATGCCTTTATTAACATGCGAGCTGGTTTCTGAAATATTATTTCAATATGTGTTATTTCAGTTGTATCACTAGGTATGGAATTAACTACATTCTCAAAATTATCCACTTCATACGCCCACGTACTATGTTGGTCTCTACAGTATGTTCTGAACCAACGTGCTATTTCACTCATTAGGCGCTCTACCGAATTCCACCTTGATGATAAACTGAAGTATGCACAACTTCTATCCCTTCCTGATCGAGTTTTCCTAGCCAAGCTTTAATGGTAAATAGTGGGGCGCTGTCGGATAATATCTTCAGTTTACCTACTTTCTGACAGTATTCATCAATTACTTTCCTAACCAAATTTTTTGCAGTGGATATCTTTAGTGGGTAAAATTTAACATACTTCGAGAAAACATCAAATAAAACTAAAATCTGGGCCACCCCTCCCCGAGACATGGGTAGCGTGCCAGACACATCAGCATAAACCAAATCCTTGGAATAATATTTTGTATTTTTCCAGCTCGCGTAACGTTATCTATTTTAGCTTTTTGGTAAATTTGAAAAGACTTTAACAGCCAATTTTGCCAGTGAATCAGTTTATATAGCAATAAGCTGACCGTGGATACTCACGTGAAATATCTCTACACAACTGCATCACAGAAAAGTTACTAATTAATTATGACGTTTTAAACGATAAATGGTAACGTAAAAATATAAATTAAACATGTTAATATCTAAATTAGTAGTTATTTAAATTTTAACTTTTGTTTTATCAGTGAGATTGAAAAACCTGGTTATCTGATATGAGATTATTAGTGTTTAGCTTTATTTTCGTGAGTTTCCGAGGCGTTTTCTTTTCTCCGTTCGTTCGTTCTTAGTTATGAGGCTACTAAATCCACGTTCTAGTTAATAGGGAAACAGGAAATCAATTCAGCAGCATCTGTACAATGAATCATAATGCAGGAAATAAAATTGGTATGTGATTTTGTAATGAGAATTGGTGGTATCCTTTTTCAAACGTTGGCTATAGCTCCCTGTTTCTAGATAATTCAATTAATTGTATCTGTATTATTATGGATTCGTCTGAGCTGGTGGGTCTACTGGAAAAATTGTCCAGTTCACAACAACTAAATAAAAAATAACTTCAAATCTTTGGCTGAGGAAAAAATGAAGAGCTGTTATGTATTGGCAATAAGCAGGACAATCTTCATTTTATTCTTGCAGTTCTGATAGGTTTGGAAACTGAGAGCATTCTCCTCTTTCATTTTTTGTCTGAATAGAGAAAGTTGTGCAAAAAACTTAATTATTATTCTTTTAATTTTGATTAAAGTTAATTGATCATTTTGTAGCTTCTAAATCGTTTCGTTAAATCTGGAAAAAAGTGAGTCTTATAAGCAATTTCTTTTTTTATCATTATTATTTAAATTGAATCAAGGATGGCGTAAAACTGATCCACACGTGCACTTTCAGATAACCACCGATATTCCGTGTTAAGTTGTAATCTTCATCATATACCAAACAAAGCTGAGAAAATAAGGCATTCTTTTCAATTTTTTTAAACTATTCTAATAACATAATCTAGTGAACCACTCACTCTAATGAAGCAATAACTAAGATTTTTCGCAACCAAATGTTGTGTCGATGAATGACACAATGCAAATGTACAGATAATCTATTCCGTATAGCTTGTTAACTATGCCGTTGCTGGAGCACCGTCACTAGCAATGGGAAGGATGTTACGTAAGGATATATTGTTTAATTCTATATTCTTTCTTCAATTTATCAAATATTTTATCACCTTTCATTTTAGTTTCCACACATTTGGCAAACAACAATTCTTGTAAACATTTTTCTTCTTTTACAAATACCACATAAGATTCTTTTGAACAAAAAACTTCCCTGAGATGCCTAGTGCTATGACTTCTTGCACGTATTGAAACATACGCTGTCATAATGACACGCTTTTTAGAAACCTGTCTGAGTAACCTGGGACAGTGACGTAAAGGGAATTAACCCGCTAGAAAGAGACAGAAAATCTGCCTGGGGCTATGACGTCGATGGCTATGTCCCTCCATTTCCACATTGGCCCTTTGAAATCTCCCACCAGTGATGTCATACGACCTTGACCGCCACTGGTTCATTTGAATCGACCATGCAGGCCTCTCATTGGCTGAGCCTGAATTTTCCCGGTTTCTGGCTCGAACACTGGTTCTGTCACTTCTGCTATAGCTATACGTCTCAATATGCATCCTATATTAACCAGCAGAAATTTAACCATGGAAACGAAACTAAGAATCTACCGCTCAGTCATATTCCCAGCACTGCTATATGGGTGGCAAGTATGAGGCATTGCCTCACAGAAAAAAATACAACTGGTACTAAAGGGATATTTTAAAACAATCCTAAACTTACCAAGATACTCATCAACAGAAGAAATCCACGCGCTAACGTTCACACGGAAAATACTTACCCAAGAGTTTTACGACAGAATTGATGAACACATGGCAAAAACAAAACTGAATCAACATGAGGGTGACCCAAAGCTATGGAACAAATATAAACTTTTTTTTTTACTTACGTCGACGTCGAGGTTACTTGAGGCGGGATGGGACTGGGGAAAGGAACGGGAAAGAATCTGGCCATTGCCTTTTGAAGGAGGCGTCCCGGAATTCACTTGGAGTGGTTTGAAGAAACCATGGAAAACCCAAATCTTGATGCCCAGACGGGGATTCGAATCGGCGTCCTCTTGAATGCGAGGCAAGAACGTTAATCGCTCTCTCACCACACTCCATGTGGCAAGTAGCATATTAAAGTAACAATGTAACACCACAGATGAAACCCGTAGGGGTTTTTAACAAGGTAAAAGACCGTAGCCATTTTCTCCACCCTCCCACCCCCTCCCAAACTTGTTTATAGAAGAGTTCCCCAAACCAAAACATTTCAGGCTATCTGAAGTCCTAAACAACAATCATAATGAGATTGTGGCCGGTGAGGAGTTATATGATCGCAATTCCCTGAAGCGTTGAGTAAGAGGAAGGACCGAGGCACGTGATGACGGTTCCATTTAGCAAAAATTTTAGAGCCTGTCCATCTGATTGACAGTATTAGAATAAATTGTAACGGAACCTCTAGGATTCTCTCAAATAGAGAATCGTTGATAAAGAGCAGTAACAGCGTACCTCTTCGTTTAAGAAGATTGCAGTATTAGTACAAAAGATACACAGTTTCAGAAAGATGGATTGCTGACTGATTTGTGAAAACAGAGTTTTTTTTATCATGACATGGAATATTTTACCAGAGACAACGTCAACACCGAAATGCAACCACGGCGACAGTGGATAGACGCAGGGACGGCCGTAGCAAGTTTTTCAGGTGTTGCGAGAAATCATTGAAGGTGTCTCTATAGACAGACTGAAGATAATATACATTTTTTACATCCTACTAATATTATAAATGTAAAAGTTTGTTTGGTTGGAAGTTTTTACTGTTTCACGTCGAAACGGCTGAAGGGCTTAGGATAAAATTTGGAATAATGTATTGGTTATCTACTTTTATCCCGATCAAAAAAGTAGTTCCCGTGGGATTCCTATACGAATACGTGTATTAATGTGTTATGAATTCCTCTCGAGCAAAGCAGTGGGGAGAAAATAGTCTTTATCATTCAAACCTCAGAAAGACTAGTATAGGATAGCAGCGGTATAAATCAAAAACAACAGTAGAAAGGAACACTATACGATTGAAAAGGTTTATTTATGCCACTATGGCATACACGTATACGTCACATTCACATTGTTTTTAACACATTTTTTTAAGTGGTGAAATAAAATCATAATCAAGATTGCCATTTTCTTCGCTTTTGCCCATGGGTAATGTTATTTCCTATTAATAAAATTGCAAGATCAGACAGTCTAACTAGTGCCTACGTTTACTATAGATAGGTTTTGGTTAGTTTTAATTTACTGAAACTTCGTTCTTCTTTAGCTACAGTTGTAGGTATTGTTAGGAAAATTTGAAGTGCTGTTCACACATTCGGAAATATATCCTGCCGACAGTTTTGTTTCATAAGTTGAAGTTTTATTTGTTCTGCTAATTCAAGCCCCTTCAACAATCCTTTCAGTTAGAAAGTTCCTCAACAAATTCACAACCTGATATGTTACATTTTTCTCCATCAGTTAAAAATATTTCTAAATCTGCACTTAATTATCCCAATTGGGACTTTTCAGGAATTTTTTTGATAATGTGTAAGAACGACGACACTATATCATTAAATTTGGATAGTTGTGTAAATTAATGGCTAACGTAATTTCAATTGTATTGCTCGTATGCTAAAACACGTAAACAATTCTTCTGGATCTTTTGTTCTCTCATCTACGGTCTCCTACTCAAAAATCCTCTTTCATTAGGATCTAACTGGCTTAATAATAGGATATGTCCCAATCTGAGAAGCAATTTCTTCAGCTGTTATCAGACAACAGATGAATAACCCCGATACTCTTTCCCAAATTCCGAGCTGTTTTCCAGCAACTGTGAAGCTTTATGTAAATCCACTTTCAGCCAGCACAGCTTTGCTTCAAATATTTACTTGAAACAATATATAATACCAAGTCACCATTGTAACTATAAACTCAAATTGCTCCATGAACTGGCTCAGGGACAAGGCCTCTGTTGCTGCAATTGAATAATTCGTTTCCAGAAGGGCGTCGGGAACTACAGAGTAGTAATATTTCATTTTATTTTATATCTTAGTACATAATAGCCCAGCACATAGATTCTACTCTCGGCCCATATTTACAATATATTACAAGAGGTACATAAGATAAAATTAGTTTGAAAATAATAGCTAAATATTGTGCAGGATGTAAAACTAGTTTTAAACACATAAACGTATCAAATTTCACAAAAATTGTTACATAATTAAATTAACAATGTGTAAGAATGTATTTGATATGTTTTAGTGTTTTTTCAATGGATATATACTGTAAATTATACTGTAAATTAGTAATTTGAGTAACATATATTCACACACAGATACTGCTATATATAAGAAAAATTCACATACACAAAATCACTTACTGCACTGTTTCTCACTTTGTACATTTATGACACTTGTACACATTTACTCCCAGCACAGCCACTTCGGAGTAACTTACCTCCCTCAGGAGGTTACTTCTGGAAGTAGAGGTGTCCTCCTTCGATCCATCGGGAGTTTCTTTCTTCGGGAATGATCACTGCTCGGTCGCTGGTCGCTGTCGGTTGAATCTGTTTGCGTCAGTTTAGACTGTTTCTAAATGCCAACAACCTTTCTTTGGCTACTTGTGAGGCCAGATTGCAAGCTGCATCAAGGTAGTACAATAATTCCTTGTCACGCAATATGTAAAAAATTCGCCTGCCCTGTAATATTTGCTGGTATTGCGCTCTTTGTTCCGCTGTTGAAACACATTCCCATACAACATGTTCCGGAGTGCCCTCGTTTCCGCAGTCACAGCTACCACTGTCCACTATTCCTCTTCTTTGCAGTTCACTGTTGTACGTTGCCTCATTTCCAATATTACAGGACAGCTGCTGGAAAGACACAGACAAATTAAAATTGAATTCCGTGAACTGTTAATACAAACTAAACAAAAAAGTTTGGAAACATTTGAGAAAACAAGCTTGCGTACAGACCACTGGGGTATCCCATACAAAATTGCAGCAGAAAAGGTAAAACCACCAGCTACACTGTCTACTGTGCAGAAACAAGATTGAACCATGACTACGAGCTGGAAAACTACTGCAGAAGTGTTACTCCAAGAACTTCCAGATGATAAAGTGGAAGATGACGAGATGGGCACAGAGCGCTCCGTCTGGAAATGGCCCAACATAGGCAAAGTATCACCGACACTCCACATATTAGTATCTTCGCAATAGTACAAGCAATAAATGCCTTGTCCAGGAACAAAGCTCCGCGTCCGGATGGTATTCCAGCTGAAGTAATACAAGAACTGATAGTGCCAGTATCCCCCACTTTGTGTAAGCTCTATAATGCATTCCTGCATCAGGGAAGAGTACCAACCATTGGAAGCAGAGTGAGATATTAATCATCAAGAAGGGAGATAACAAAGATCCAAAATTGCCTAAATCATATCGACCATCTGCTTGTTAAACGTGCTGGGCAAAATACAAGAAAAGGTGCTATGTAAGAGGTTACAAGAACATTGGGAGAAATACGGTAAGGGATGAATTTAAACCAATATGGATTAAGAGCGGGAAGATTTACAGAGGATGCAATCAACCGGACAATGAATTGGATACAGAACTCAAATCAGAATTACGTGATATGGATTCTTGTCGATATATCTGAGGCATTTGATAATCTAAGGTAGCCTCCAATTTTTGCATGGCTTAAGGAACTTAATTGTCCAAAGAACTTGTATAACACCTTTAATGATTACTGTAAGAACAGATATGTCAAACTTAGGTGTCCTGGAGTATCCATTGATAAAAATGTAACAAAGGGTTGCCCACAGAGATCTATTTTTGGTCCAATATTTTGGAACATTGGGCTTGAACCGGGAATGGCAAGGCTGCAAAGAATGTTGGAACTCCTGGGACTTGTTGCATTTGCTGATGACCTATTCTCAATTATAGAGGTAAAACCATATCCGAAATTGCTGCTAAAAGCGCAAAGGTTCTGCGTGAACTCATTCGATGGTGCAGACAAGTAAAAGTAAGATCAGCACCTCAAAAAACCTGTTATATGTTACTAACAGGCAGATTACAGAGCAATCCAACCATTAAAATAGACGGAGTTACAATAAGAAGAAGTCCTTTCAGTCAATACCTTGGAGTGAAATTAGACGAAAATCTAAATTTTATGGCCCATGTGGAGAAAGCATGTGGGAGAGCCACCTCAGTCATGAATAAACTAATTAGTATGGGGCAAAGGCGTTTCCAAATTTCACTGCTTGTTATTCGAATATACCACAATACAATATTAACATCAATTGTAGGGTATGCAGCCAGGGTCTGGGCGATACATCTCAGACAAGAAAAACCCAGCAAACTTTTGAGGAAGACACAGCGAAGTATTCTAATCAGCCTGAGTGGTGCTTAAAAAACAACAACAAGTGATGCCCTTACCGTGGCACTCGGGGTATGGCTACTTGACTTGGAAGTTCTCAAACGGGGAGCATTATACTGGCTCAAGAAAGGGAATCTGGAACAGGTAGATAAAATCACGGGAGCACCAGCAACAACAGCTGCAGAGGTAAACAAATTGTCATTGGAAGAATGGCAGCAAAGGTGGAACGTTAGCGCAAACAGGAAAAAGGACGTATGATATGTTTCCAAGTGTCTGTGAAAGGCTCAAAATGTCGCATCTTCTCCCATCACCTGGGCTGGTACATTACATACTGGTACATTACATAACGGGTCATGACCCTTGCAACAGAGTAGTGATAACGAAAAGCACGAGGTAAGAAACTCTCCAAACGATTTTCGCACATTTAGTTGTCAATAGACCTTCTTTGTGCTTGGATACCGTATCCACCGCTTTGTTCATCAAGCGAATAGAACAAACTTTCTTTAATGAAATCCGACAAGGAAACCGATCTAACTGATATTTTGGTGGCACCTACTAATTCCAAATTTAGTGACAGCTACATGATTTAAGAAATGTTTTGAAGTGAACTACACTTAATGGTTTCTTGAGGTTTATTACTATGTACACAAAACAACTGGTAAACAATAAACAAATGTGGTTACAGTTATCGGATGACCGTCGAGAAATTTAGCCTGGTCCTGATCCGGGGTAGAGAGAGACGGCTTCTACTTCTCGCGAACTTCCGGTGGTCTTCTGTAGTTGACGCTGGTTCCGCGGTTAGGCCGGAACTGTCGGTGGAGCTGCCGGCTACGCTTATATAGGCGGCCTGGCGCAGGAATACAGTTGTGTGGAAGTACGGCGACCTCTGTAAGAAAAGGTCCCACTTAGCCTCTAGATGATTCTATTTATTTTCCTGGTTTGTTTTGATGCCTCTGCGCCTGTTTGGAGTCGTATATGTGTCCCGGCGTGCAGGCGCGTTGTGTGTGAGGTCTGCCTGGCAGGGGCCTTTACTGGCAGACTGAACATACCTCCCTCCGGGGGGGGGAAGCGATGTCTGCGACGTCTGCGAGGTCGTCTGCCGCGGCGCCCTGGAGCAGACTATGAAGGCTACCTCCGGGGGAGTATGGAGCTGATCCCCTGGCGGTGCGTGCCGACCTGCGTCGTGGTGCAGGTTGTGATGGAGGTACCTGTGGAGCTAACGGCATCGGTTCGTCGGCGTCGATGGCCGGGGGCTGTACGGGGGGCGCTGAAGATGGTCCCCGCAGGTGGTCGAGAGGCTGCGGCTGAAGGGTGTCGGAGCGACCGACAGGTTGTGGCGTCGGTGGTGGCGCTGTAACTGTCTCTGAGCAACGGTTAGACGGCAGGAGTGGTGGAGGGGGCGGGGAAGGAGAGGAAGAAATGGATGGCCGTGCCGTAGTGGAAGAGGACGGTGCCGTGGGGTAGCGGGGACGTAGTTGGTTTCGATGGCGTCGCACTACCCGGCCATCTAGGCTGACGTCGAACAGTTGGCGGCCCCGGGGCCGCTGGATGACCCCCGGAAGCCAACCGGCCCGGGAGCCAAACCCGCGGCCCCATACTAGGGAGCCCGGGGTGAAACGGAATGGCCCCGAAGGTACCTGTACTTTGGGAGGGGGTAAGAGGAGATGAAGGAGAGTGCGAGGTTGGCGGCCATGCAGCAATTCCGCCGGGCTCTTAGCCCCCACTGGAGTGGTTCGATAGGAACTGAGGAAGAGTGTCAGTGCCTCTTCGAGTTTGTGACTTGTGGTGTATTTGGTCATTTGGGTTTTGAATGTTCTGACTAGCCGTTCCGCCTCCCCGTTAGATTGGGGGTGGAAGGGCGGGGTGAGGAGGTGTTGGATATTGTTGGCGGTACAGAAGGATAGGAATTCCCGACTTCGAAATTGCTGTCCGTTATCTGTGACGATGGCGTATGGTAATCCTTCGATGGAAAAGATTTTCGTGAGGGCTGAAATGGTGACCTCTGTGGTGATTGTGGAGCAACGGACGACATATGGGAAGTGGGAAAAGGCATCCGTCACTAAGAGCCACTGGTGGCCTAGGAATGGGCCAGCGAAGTCGAGATGAATGCGTTCCCAGGGTCCGGACGGTGCCGGCCAGGAAAGGAACTTTTGAGGGGGGCGGGACAGTTGTCGGGCACAGATGGTACAGCGCCGCACCATCTTCGTGACATCCGTGGTAAGGCCGATCCAGAATACATGGCGTCTGGCAAGGGATTTAGTGCGGGCAATTTCCCAGTGTCCTTGGTGGAGAGTTTGGAGGATTGTCGGCTGTAGGGATGTCGGAACGACGACCCTCGGAGTGGAATTTGGTTCTGGTGCTGGAGAAGCACTTCCCTCTACTACTGAGAGCTGGTGGCGGATGGAGTAGTAGAAGTGGAGGTCTTGATGATGGCGTGGAGGGGAACGTGTTTGCCAACCGTGTTGGATGTGGTGTCTGATGACACGGAGGAGAGGGTCCTCCACTGTGGCTGCAGGGACTTTTGAGGCCGTGACTGGAAATGTCTTCAGTGCTTCTTGTATGTCATCGTCGATCTGGAACACCAGAAGTTCCGACTTGTCGAAGGCAAGGTCTGGTCCCTGCGGTAGTCTGGATAAGGCGTCTGCATTGGCATGCCTGGAGGTGGTACGGAAATGCATGGTATATCTGAACTGGGACAGGAATAGTGCCCAACGCTGGATGCGGTGGGATGTTTTGGTAGGCAGACGTGTGGACGGATCAAATAGTGATAGGAGTGGCTTGTGGTCGGTAATGAGATGAAAAGAAATCCCATATAAAAGGGAATAGAATTTGGAGCAGGCAAAAACAATAGCTAGCGCCTCTTTCTCGATTTGAGAATATTTAAGCTGAGCAGCCGATAGGGCTTTGGAGATGTAAGCTACGGGGCGTTCCGTGCCATCTGGTAATTTATGAGACAGAACTGCCCCCACACCGTAATCGGATGCATCTGTGGCAAGTATCAAGGGGAGGTTTGGAGTGTATGGCATGAGGCATGCTGCGGACTTGAGCTGCTGTTTAAGGGTGTGGAATGCGGTCTCGCAAGCTGGGGTCCAACGGAACGGGACATTCTTGCGACAGAGGTGGTACAGGGGTGCTGCTGAGGGTATAAATTTTCTGTAGTATGAAATCTTGCCTAAAAAAGATTTCAACTGATGTAGATCCTGAGGCCGAGGTAAGTTGGAAATAGCGTCCACATAGGAAAATGCTGGGGAAATGCCTTCCTGAGCGATGATGTGACCCAGGTAGGAAATGGATTGTTGAAA
>JARYHS010012173.1:0-10000 GCA_031002005.1 Vandiemenella viatica
GGAATTCATAGAAACTTTTATTAATTTGTTATTACAATCAATCCAACCAGTATTCATCTGTTGTACATGTTCCCCCGTCAATCTACTCCTGTTGTCTGGTGCCGCCAAGTTAACTGCAGAAGCCACTCTTTCGGACGGCACAGAAGACGCTTGGCATATCAGGTACTCCGTCAAAGCATTACCATCTATTCACCAATGAAAAAAACAATTGAGAACAGAAGCTGTAAATTTACGTCGATCCTTAACTTCGCAACACGGATGTTTAATCAATACTCTTCAAATTGATTAAAAATAATCTAACCGTTAACAATCAAAAATGTTGACAGCAAATGGCGAGGTTAATGTAAACCTGTTAAAATTTAACATCTTTTTCAACCTGTTAACCGTTGATGAAAAAGTTTTATTTTACGAGGAATTCACTTTTTTAAGACACGTTCGAATCAGATATGTACTTATATTGATCATATATACAGGGTGATTATAATTAAAGTTTAAGTTTCAAAACACTCTAAAAAAAAACGAACCACTTATTAGAATGACATCAAAATTGAACGGCGTATTATTGAAGAAGGGGGAAAGAACATGAACGGTGATTCTGCACCAGTTGCTCTGCAGAAGTTCAGGACCCTCAAGGGTATGAAAAAGGCGTTGGTCCGATGACTGTCATGGGTCTGGTGAAAATGATGAAAAAATCCGAAAATTCAGGTTCGTTGATGTGCAGCCTGGAAGAGGAAGGAAAAGATGTGATTCGGCGGTAGTTGAAGAAGTGGCCACAGCAGTTGAGGAGGCGTCGAGCGGTGGTGTGCAACCATGCAGTGCGCGGAGAATCGCCCGAACATTGGACAGGCCTGTGAGCACGGTGCATAACATTCTACGAAACATCCTGCAATGCTATCCGTACAAAATTTGCCACCTGCAGGAGTTGTTTCCTTCTGACCTGCCAGCAGAGATGATTTTGCTTTGAAATTTCTTACTCGCATTGAAACTTCTGTGGACAGACGAAGCCCGTTTCCATCTGACGGGATATATTTAACGATTTGTCATTTGTAGACGAAATAGAACCTCAACTCGACCGCAGCCGCCCAGCGGCTGCAACCATGCCTCAGCAAATGGCAAACTGGGGTCGAAATTGACGAAGCTCATCGAGCTGCTAACGCAGCTCCTTGCAAGAGACTCCCGACATACCAGCGAGCCCGGCAGCACTAGTGCTGCCGACGCCCGCACCTGAGACCGCCATACCATCATCGGCAGGCCCCTCTGCCGCGGCCGCCACCATTAAATGTTCAACGAACAGCCAACCACGAAGACAAATCAACAGCTAGGCCATAACCTACCAACAGCAGAGGAAGGAGTAAAGGTCAACCGACAGTAAACTCCAACAAACCAGCTCCAAATGGCGGAGCTTCAACTGGCTACTCTGACGAAATTCAGAAATGCAGTTGGAACACGAGAAGCTCTGTTTAGCATCCAAGTACTATTTCAACGCTGCAGACATATAAATTGTGATGTCTGTGCCTGTTTTATAGATTATCACAAGGCCTTTGACAGGGTAAAGCATCAGAAAATAATATAAATTTTAAAAAATATTGGCTTGGATGATAAAGACCTCAAAATTATTGTTAACCAGTCTGCTCATGTGAGACTGAAGGGAGAAAATACGGATGAAATAAAAATTCTTCGTGGTGTAAGACAAGGTTGTATCCTGTCCCCCTTATTATTTAATATCTACTCAGAGTATATCTTTAGGGAGGCGTTGAGTGATGTGGAGATGGGAGTGCTGTTGAATGGAAACTGGATAAACAACATTCGCTACGCAGATGACACAGTCATTTTTGCTGACAGTCAAGAAACCTTACAATATCTTATAGATAGAGTATCACAATGCAGCCACGAATACGGACTTGACATTAATACAAATAAGACAAAGTAATGGTCATTGGCAAAAACAACAACTCCCAATGCCATATTATGATTAACCAGAAGATCATTGAATGTGTATCAAGGTATATGTATCTTGGCACCACGGTTAACAGTCAATGGGATCCACCTGATGAAATGAAGTCACGTATTGGTAAAGCCAGGGCTACTTTCAATGAAATGAATAACCTTTTTGAAAGTCGTAATTTAACAATTACCACGAAGATGAGACTTCTGCGCTGCTATGTGTTCTCTGTCCTGCTGTATGGCGTCAAAACGTGACATTAACAGAAAATATCAGTAAAAGGCTAGAACCCTTTGAAATGTGGTTGTATCGAAGAATGTTGAGAATACCATGGACAGACCACACCACAAATGCTGAAGTGCTCCGCAAAATGAAAAAAGACATGGAAACACTGACCACCATAAAAACACAAAAGCTTCAGTACCTTGGCCACATCATGAGGAATAATATCTACATCTACATATATAGTCTGCAATTCACAAAATTGTGGGTGGCAGAGGGTGCTCAGCACCGAAGCTAATCTCTTTGTTGTGCATTCCAATCCCTAATGGTACGAGGGAAAAAATAATTCATATAAGAATCAGTGTGGCACCTGATTTCTCAAATCTTATCTATCCTGTCATTCCGGCTCAAATAGGTTGGTGGACGAAGTATTTCACTACACTCGCGAGTGAAAGTGGGAGTACGCATGTTTACCAATAAGTTTAAACGAAACGTGCGTCGTCTATCTACCAGAGACTCCCATCCTAGTCTACTAATCAGTTCTTTGACGCTTTCATAAGGACTGTAGCAAGCGGTCACGAATCGAGCGGCTCTTCTCTGTACTTTCTCCATACTTTCGATCAACCCCTTACGAAACGGATCCCAAATGGCACAACAATAGTCCAAATGTGGACGCACAAGAGATTTGTACGCTATCTCCTTTGTTTGTTCATTACAATTTTTCAATATTCGACCTATGAATCGCAGCCTAGAATTAGCTCTACCTACCAACGAATTAATGTGTATGTCCCATTTCATGTTCCTTTGTACTGTTACTCCCAAATATTTCAGAGAATCGACCAAATCAATAACAGAATTGTTTAACTCATATTTATGAACAATTGGATTCTTTTTGTTAGTTATGCTCATTGTCTTGCACTTTTTACAATTTAGCGTAAGTTGCCACTCAGCGCACCATGCCAAAATAATATCCACATCACGCTGAATTTCTAAGCAATCGGCCAATTTCCTTACTTCCCTATAAATAACCGCATCATCAGCAAACAATCTAAAAAGGCTTTTCACTTTTTCTCCGAGATCGTTTATAAAAATTAATAAAAGAAGTGGTCCTATTACACTTCCTTGAGGTACCCCCGATGTAACATCTAGACTAGAAGAACTTTCTCCTTCAACGACGACATACTGCGACCGACCAGTTAGAAAATCCTTTATCCATTCACAAAGCTGATCCGATATACCGTACGCTCGTAGCTTCGCCAAAAGGCGGTTGTGTGGCACAGAGTCAAAGGCTTTCTGAAAATCTAAAAAAATGGCATCTACTTGTGAACCTGCATCAATAACTTTCATTACGTCGTGTGTAAATAGGGCCAGCTGTGTTTCACATGATCTTTTCTACCGAAATCCGTGTTGATTTGTTGTAAGCAAATTATTATCGTCTATAATTTCATAATGTTCGAGCATATAATATGCTCCATAACTCTACTACAAACAGATGTTATAGATATTGGACGATAGTTTCCAGGATCACTTCGATCACCTTTCTTGAAAATCGGAGTTCCTTGCGCGATTTTCCAGTCTGAAGGTACTTTTCGCTCTTCTAATGATTTACTGAATACATCAGACAGAAATGGGCCGATTTCCGCCGCATATTCTGAAAATATTCTTACTGGAATTCCATCTGGGCCCGGTGCTTTCCCCCACTTCAGAAAGCTCTAATTGCTTTATGATACCTGCAGTATCTATCCGTAATGATTCCATCACCGACTCGCCACGGCGTGGGGAAACGGGAACACTATTCCTATTTTCATCAGTAAATGAATTTTTGAATACAGTATTTAGTACGTTAGCTTTATCGCGGCTTTCATTAACCTCTGAACTTTCACGAATTAGTGCTGGTATATTGCTATTGGTACAATTGACTTTCCGTACATACGACCAGAATTTCTTTGGGTTTTCTGTGAGACTCTTAGAGAGAGAGTTGGAATGAAAATCGTTGAAGACCTCACGCATTACATTCTTAATATGTCCTCTTAACTCAGCTAAGGTTTCTAAATCACTGCGACACCCCTTCCTTCTTGAGCGTGCGTGTATCCTCCTTTGTTTTGGAGTAATCTTTTGACTTCGCATGTTTACCATGGTGGATCATCCTCCCTATTTATTATCCGCTTCGGTATATGTATATCCATACCTTCCCTGACTATTCGTATAAATCGATGCCACATCTCTTCAACGGTGTCATTTTTTGACTTGAAGTTAGGGTAATTATTCCTCAGGTAGGTTCTAAAACACTCCTTAGAGGCCTTACTGAATTGGTATACAATCCGCCGTTTTCTCCTTTTTCGCTTGGTCATTAGTCTGACAGTTGCAATTACCGCTTTGTGATCGCTTATACCTGTGGTCGTTGAAATTTCGGTGAATAATTCTGGCCTGTTGGTAACCAGCAGATCTTAAATATTTTCGCTACCGTTATGACACCGCGTAGGTTCATTAACTAGCTGCTCGAGATGATTATTTGAGAACAATTCGAGAATTACTTCAGAAGCTGCCTTATCCCTGCTACCTGTAATGTGAACGTAATTACGCCAGTCACTATAAGGCAGATTGAAGTCGCCTCTAGAATCATAGCATGATCCTGAAAACGGCTAGCTATACTGTTTACATTATTTCTTAACTCCTCGGCGATAGCTATGTCGGAATCGGGTGGACGGTAGAAGGCGCCTATGAAGAGTTTTGACCCAGCAACTTTGAGTTTAATCCATATGATTTCACAGATCGTATCGACTTCTATTTCATTACATGGGAGAGATTTACTCACAGCTATAAATACCCCACCTCCATGAGAATGTAATCTGTCTTTACGAAAAACATTCATGCTATCTTTAAAAATTTCGGCGGAACTTATTTCCGGTTTTAGCCAACTTTCTGTACCGATAACGATATCTGCCTCTGTGCTACAAATAATGCTATCAAGTTCCGGTTGTTTGTTACAAACGCTTCTACAGTTAATTACGAGAACTTTTAACTGTCGAGATTCTTTTACGCTCCTCCTATATTCCGGTGTTACTTCTGATTGGGTTGCCCGTAACTGTATTTCGTGTTTCGAGTCTTCCTCCTCAGCCTAAAAAACCACCCAGTGCATTCGACACGGCCCCTGCCACCCGTGTAGCCGATTCACGTGTGTAGTGCACACCTGACCTATTAAGGGGAACCCTACAAAACTCGACCTTATGGCGAAGATCGAGGAATCTGCAGCCAATATCATCACAGAAACGTCGTAGTCTCTGGTTCAGCCCCTCAATACAGCTCTGAACCAGAGGTCCACAATCAACTCTGTCTACAATGCTACAGATGGTTAGCTCTGCCGATATCTTGCGGCCACTGGCCACAGAGTTCACCCTTTCAGCCAGCCGCCGGAAGGAAGAGAGGATAACCTCCGTCCCAAGGCGACAAGCATCATTGGTGCCGACATGAGCCACAATCTGTAGTTGGCTACACCCCGTCCATTCTATGGCATCCGGGATGGCCTGTTCCACATCTCGGATCAGACCACCTGGAATGCACACTGAATGGACACTGGATTTCTTCCCCGAGGAATCCGCCATTTCCCTAAGGGGCTCTAATAACCGCCTAACATTAGAGCTCCCAACTACCAAAATACCCTTCTGTGATTGCTCAGACCTGGCGCGCTGGGGGGCCGTCAACTCGCAGGATGACAATTGTGGGACTGTGTCAGCCTCCGACAATACATCATACCGGTTGGACAGTCTAACAAGTTCAGCGTCTTGGCCTTTAAGCCTGCTCGACTGCCCCCGTGTGCGACTTCTAAGTCTAGAGGCCATACGCCAGTCACGAACAGGTGACCGAGTCACGGCCTCCAACTCTTCAGCCTGGGTTGCAGGTACGACGGTCGATATGGGAGAATCTGTTATAGGCATTGCTACATCAGTTTCCCCAATATTACATCTGCTGCAACCTTTAACGGCAGCTTCCAGCTGTGTAACTTTCGCTAACACAGCTGCAAGCTGTGCGCGGAGATCAGCCACCTCAGCTCGCGTCTGCACACAGCAATCACAGTCCCTAGCCATTCTGCTTTTGAAAAACGCGAAAAAGAGAAAAAGTTAAGAAAATCGAAATAACCTGTACTTTGTGCAAAATATAAACACTCAGAGATTGCACTAACTAAAACAACACACCACTAAAGATCAAATATAAAACAAAAATACGCTACTGTCCTCAACGACTGCTTAAGTCTGACTAACCTCTACTTTCCACAAAAGTAAACACTCACAGATTACACTAACTAAATCTACACACCACTAAAGTTCAAATACAAAACGAAAATACGCTACTGTCTTCACCGAATGCTAAACACTGTTTACAAAATGTAAACACTCAGAGATTACATTACTGATCAAATCCCCACACCACTACAGATATAATATAACAACAAAATAAGCTACTTCACTCGGCGACGGTTCAAACGCTATGAACTCCTGCAATCTGTTCTCCAGGGGAAAATACTAGGAAAGAGAAGTGCTGGTAGAAGAAGAACTTGGGGTTAAAAAAATCTGAGAATATGGACCTCCAAAACAACTACGGAATTAATCCGAGCATCAGCCAGCAGAGACGAGACAGCCAAGATGGTTGCTGATATCCGGAACGGATAGGGACCAGAAGAAGATGACACGAAATTCTGATGCTTTCAGCGCCATCTGTCGCTAAAATTTGGAACGTTTTTTTTATGTTCTTTCCCCCTTCATCAATAATACACCGTTCAATTTTTACGTAATTCTAATCAGTGGTTCGTATTTTTAGAGCGTTTTTAAACTTAAACTTTAATTATAATCATCCTATAACACATGAAATTGAGTACTGATTTTCGTTCGTACAAAAATATCGAATTGGTACTCCAAAAAAAGTTTGTTATATCGAGAATAAAAAAAATCGACGAAAAATATCGATTTCTATAGTTCGATACATCGATATATTTTGCCCAAACCTAATCCAAGAAAACAGAAAAAATATTTGCTGTTAGGTATTGTGGTGTTAGACAATTCACCAAGAAATATTGACACTGGTTTGTTCTACAGCCTTGCCTCCCGATGTCTGTGTGTAACGCAACCTACAGGTTACAATCTAATGTAATTCTTACTATTAGGGTAAATGTTAGGTAATGTTAGTGGAACAAGAAGATGTTCAACATTTTAAATAAGTACAGGTCTAAAATAGAAGGATACTATGAACTATACAAGAATCAACTGTCTATAATAAAAGTGGAGAATCATGAGAGACAAGCATCAGTTAAAAGGGATGTGGCACAAGGTTGTAGTCTATCCCCGTTAGTATTCAACTTGTATGTGGAGGAAGCAATGAAGAAAGTAAAAGAAACATTTTCAAATGGCATAGTTCTAGGAGAAAAAATTAATATACTACGATTTGCTGATAACATTTTCTTGTTAGCAGAACAGGTTGAGGATGTTGAGAAGTTACTGAATAGCTATGAACAAACTACTGAAGGAAGATTTTGGACTGAATAAATCAAAGCAAAACAAAAGTGATGAAATGCAGCAGAAATTATACCAATTACGGTAGATTAAATATAAAAATAGGATCGAATGCAATAGAATTAAGTGAACTCTATTAATTGGGAAGCAAAATTACAACTGATCGCCGAAGCAGGAATGATGTTAAAAGCAGAACAGCATTAGCAAAAAGAGCCTTCATGAAAAAGAGAAAACTTTTAATTTCAAATATTGACCTAGGAATTCGAAAGAGCTTTTTAAAACTCTATGTAGTGGATCACAGCACTTTATCGTAGCGAAACATGGACTTAAGGAATACCAGAAAGAAAGAAAATTGAAGCATTTGTAATGTGGTGGCTACAGAAGGTGCATGAAAATTAAGTGGACAGACAGAGTACGAAATGAACGACTTTTGGAAATGATGGGTGAGGAAAGAAGTTTGTGGAAGGAGCTTACATAAAGAAGAGACAGGCTGGTTCGTCATATTTTGAGACATGCAGGATTGGTTAATTTGTTAGTGGAGAGAACAGTGGAAGGTAAGAACTGTAGAGGATAGCAGAGATTAGAATACTATGAAGCAGATAATTGAGGACGTGGGTTGTAAGGGGTATGTAGAGATGAAGAGGTTAGCACAAGATAGGAAGGGGATGGAGAATTGCATCAAACCAGTCGAAAGAAATGACAGAAAAAAATGTAAATTGAATCCAGCAACTTCTTTACGCTTATGTTAATCTTTGATGTAGTTGGTGGATTAACATGTTCTGTGTGCTTGTGACATACTACATACTACAAAACTGAAGAAATAACTAATAATTGGTAGATAAATATTATTTACAGAATACACAGGGTGAAGTGTTTATCTTTGTTTTACAGTGATCTTTGGTGGGTACCTCATAAAGAAGTGTTCATCTGAGATGCAGTATTACCTTGTGGCGCGGATTAGTTCCTTGTACGGACGAATTATCATTTCTTAGTCCTATTCCCAGTCAAGTGAGCCATAACATATACCGCAGATTCCAAGCAAGACCATATTAGTGCCAAAACGCCATCCAAATTTGTGCTGCTGTTTTTGCGTTATCCATGGAAAAAGCGACAGATGCAAAAGTTAACAACAGCGCAGAAAATTAGTTTCCAAGCGTACAGTTCAGGCCAATCATTTCTCGAGGTTACCCTAATCCGGGGCTTCTTTGGGATAGCAGGGGCAACTTTGTATCACCACGTTTTCCGGGTGTTTTAAATCTCCTACAGCTGCAAGTTGCGAAGTATTATATTCTTGCTATGGTCATTCGAATAATTTTAGCTGCTTTATACCGGCAGTTTTTCAGAACTTTGTTCAAAAACGTTTATGAAAGGCAGCCATTTTCTTAATTTGGGACTATTTTCAAAATATTCCGTTGTTCTGTAAACGTTCCTGTAGCAAAGAAAGACTAGAAACTGAATTGAAAAAACGGTTACACCAAGAAATACATGCCTTGATTATTGATTAGGAAGCAATTTCTATAAATTTTAGACATTTCCGCGGGGAAACTTTGGGACAGTATCAAAGCAATTGAACTGACAGTTTACTCATAACTTATGAGGCATATTATATTTTCTCTAAATGATGATTGATAATCAAGGTGAAAAGTACTGTTTTCAGTGCCAGACAAAGTTAATTGAGATATGTTAAATGCATTTTCCCCTTACAGCCCATCCAAATTTTTAATTCGATGATATTACAGGATCAATAAATAATTAAATTGGAAATAGCTCTAAATTTGATTTGAACTGAATAGGTATTATATGACAGGTCCCTGAGGAGGTGGCTTGAGATGGATAATTCTTATAGCAATGGTAGAAAATAAATCTTAATGAACGAAATTCCTTAATTTTGTGAAATCGAAATACATTCATTGTAGATCAAGTTAAATACACAATTTTAAATATTAATTGATATATCCCTCATGGAGCAAATCATCCAAAAGACCTCCGAAGTCACCCAACTTTGTCAACGGGATAGGCTGAAGAGAGGGTCAAGCCTTTGGAGTTCAGTGGCAGAAAGAAATACAATGTGAGACAAAATAAAATACTTTTACTCTACCTTTGGTACAAACCACTTTTCCAATTGATTTTAACGAGAAAAATGACTTGTCCTAAAGTTTCCACACTTCTTGTGGAAACTTTGGTACATAAAAGAGAAAAATGTCTGGGAGAAAAATAGTCTTAATTTGGTTTGCGAACCCATTATTCGAAATAGGAAGGATAGACGTAACCAAATACCTCATTTTATTTCCCTAAATTGGCGCCGTTATTTCTGAATTCTCAAAAAGTCCAA
>JARYHS010012174.1:0-14812 GCA_031002005.1 Vandiemenella viatica
CTGAACTTTATGGTGGACTACTTAATTAATTAGTATATTAATTAAACCACCGAAGAACCTGACACAGTGTTTGGCAGCAGTACGCTAGTCATACTAAGAAATTTATTATTGAGGATGTCTAGATATTCATTTGCAGTCATCCGGCCAGTGATGTGAATGAGAGGACCATCTGAATACCACGATATATCCGCCCAAATCATAACGGAACCTCCCCTATGCTTGACTGTAGGAAGCAGGCAGTCCGGAACGTAGGCTTCTTTTGGGGTTCTCCATACGTAAACCCGGACGTCAGTACGAAACAATGTGAACGATGGTTCATCGGACCATACCACATTCTTCCAATCATGAAGATAAGAATTCAAAGGAAGACAGTGATTAGAATATATGAAGCAGATAATGGAGGACGTGGTTTGTAAGGGGTATGCTGAGATGGAAAGGTTAGCGCAAGATAGGAACGGATGGAGGTTTGCATCAAACCAGTCGAAAGACTGATGACAGTAAATAAAAAAATAATATTATGGAGAGGACAACCAGCGGGTTTTTTGTTGGGCCACAAGAGCAAAGGTTTGGTACGCAGTGACTCATATCCTTGTGCCTGGCTACGATTCGCCACTCTCTGTTTTAATTGTGGCCGAGCAGCGGAGACAGTGGCGCCGTCCGCGGAGGCCACCGTAACTCACACACTCGTCTCGGAATGCCTTTGTCACATTTCTTTTTCCTTGCTGCGGCACCCATAAGCTATTTTAATGTATGTAAATATTCGATCGCGTTCTATTAATCAAACGAGGCTTCCATCGCGGGCGAGTGCCGTATCTACCCCCTCCGTTCGCCTTTTCGCTCTTTTGTTTCAGGCCTTTACTCGCTGAATATTTATGCCCGGGATATCTCGCAGACAGGCTACCGACACAATGACGAAATGTTCCCTGGAAAAGTAGAGAATCTTAATAACACGTTCAAAGCGTTACGGAGGGAGGAGGCGAAAAGTAGTGGCCACTGGTTTCGAGATTTCCCGAGTGTTTTCAGAACGGTATTTCAGAAACAAATTACGTGAACCGAACTGTCAAATGTGCCATTGTTTTCATGCTATATTATTATTATAAGTTAGTTCCCGACAGTGGACATCTATGATATTGACAAACTAGGAAACTTTAAATTTCATGTTCATTTGTTAGAGACAGATGTATTGTTAACTTGAGAAGATACAATAAGTGATTAATGATGATGATGGCACTACAGTGGAGGCATCAATTCAGATTTCAGATACCTGCCAGCGTATCAGAAGTGAACATTCATCTGCACAGCTGACAAAGGCACTTGAGTGAGAGTAGAACAAAGACCTACAGAGCTGTAGAAGATTAAACAGAATTATTCGGTACCTTCCATCTTTTATGTTGCGTGGTTTTTTCCTTTCTTTTTTCGGTAATTCACAATTCCAAATAAGATTTCGTCATGGATTGCTTGGTTTTCTGCACACGGCTGTTAATATACGCTTTGTATTTTGTAGGGAGTTAAGTGAGGTGTTTTTCCGGAATTCTGCTCCATCCCCTCTGGTGAGGTTTGGTAAGATCCCCTCCGTAAAATGACGTAAGATTTTGACCCCCCCCCCAATTCTAATATCGACCTCGTAGATTTTTGAGACCTTTTTTTTAGCTCTCATGTTTGGAAGTCGTTTTTTAGCTATCAGATCCAGGGGGGAGCGCTAGGGGGCTGAAGCCTCGCTCCCCCCCCCCCCAAAGCACCAAGGTCACCCCTGACGACATGGATTTTGGGGACCTCCTGGAATAAAGAGATTTCTGATTTCTGTCGGCACCCTCTCCTCGCCCGAGTCAACCCCCCCCCCCCCCCCAAACGAAAGTCCTGGATCCGCCACTGTATACTATCCTTCAAGAATTTCACATGAGATTTCCGTTCTCCCCCCACCCCACCCCTTCCCCCTGGTTAGGTTTCGTGAGGTTCCGCCACCCCCTCCCTCTATTTAACCTCACGTAATTAATTGACGCACCCTAGAAAACTTCGATCGATCATGGTCTAAGGTTGACGAGAACCCATATTGTCACCGAAACTTTGCTAAAATAGGAAAAAGAAATTGACGTAGCTCAAAACAAGTTCTGGTAAGACGATAAAAGAGGACTGTATTGTAGTCTAACATTCCCACGTGTATATTAAAAAATACGAAATCCACGTCAACATTTGACGCAGGCTGATCAGATAAGGTCTGACTTGTACAAGCGATTATGTTGTCTATATTCGCGGTAGTTGTGGGTCTTCTTTCTGGTTCAGACCCGGTGTTTTTGGTGTCATTCTCTTAATCAATTTGTGCTGTACGCATTCGTGCACGATTATTTTAATACTGCTTGCATTTTGCCGTCACTTATCACGAATTTCCTCTTTTTTATGCCATTTTTTTTTCAAATACACAGTCCCCCCTTTTTTTTTTTGGTCAAGTTTTTGAGTAACTACTAGCTTGGTGTCCAGGGAGAGTTGTAATAAACACACTCCTTTTCAAACCGTAGTTCCCCTCAGTATTCTATACCAGCCAATACCCTCTTAGACGGTCACAGCCCTGGTTTTTCCCCTGAAGGTGAAATAAAAAATGTCCCAAAACAACAACTAAGCAGCGATTTTTTAAAATTTAAAAAAAAAGAATGCCATTTGTTTTCTTAAATAGGATGCTGAGTCTGTGGATTTCAACCTGTTTAGGAACACGCGTCAAAACCGCAAAGTCGAAAATCATGGGTTCACTTTGAGCGCGGAGATCGCGGCGTCTGACTGCCCCGGATATCGGAAGGACTCTGCCAACAAATGTTCATCATACCAAGATGGCGGCGCTATGTTATTTTCAGCCCAATTATTGTAATCTGAAATAACTTCCAGCTCATTTGACTGCGATTGCCTCTCAACATCCGGCATCGATGTTAACGGCGTTTTCACATATATATAAGGCACAGAACTGTAAAAGTAACGAGTAATTGTGTCCCCGTATGTATTCGTTACTAAACCAAACAGTACTCGATACTAATGTATCATTACTCGTTTCTTTGGTACAATCGAGCGCTGGCACTATATCGAGTCGCGTCGCGTACGGGATGACCTACGAATGTTAAGGTAAAATTTACTCTATAAAATAAAATAGAAGTTGGAATATCGCATTTTAGAATAAATGAATTTAATAAATGTTTGAAATAAATAAAATCTCACGAAGGCATCATCAATAAAAAAAAATAACATCTCAAATTATCTATCCAAATATTCTATTTACAAATTGAGCTCTGTAAATTTTAATGTTAAACAAAAGCAAAACAACAAAATAACTCTTTATGATGTCAAAATTATTTATCTCCTTGAAAATATCATCGCTTAACAGTAAATGATATTAATTATATTAAAACAATGTACGCAACATGTTATTAATACACATTTTCCTTTGTAATGAAACAAATTCAAATAAAAACTCCCAGATATAAGCGACGAACGATGTTCAAATGTTCATTTTGTCTTTCAGATCCATTTAGTCGCTGGGCGAACGGTTCCAGTTCCAGCATGATGGGTAGTATTTGTTCGTTTGTGGACAAAAGCGAGCAACGAAATGAATTTGTGAGTAAGTCTTCCGTACTTCGAGTAGGACTGTTGATAATATATCGATATATCGAAATATTGATATTATTTTTTGAAAATATCGATATTTGTAAGTGATATTTTTTGGAACGATATATCGATATTTCGATACTGAAATCTGGATATCAGTGTTGTGGTGGGTACCTTGGTGGGCAAACCACGTTACAATTATATTTCATACCTTTATGATTAATAATTGTGGATTTTAATTTTAATTTTATTTATGAAGGAGTGGGAATTTATTACTTTTGCAAGAATCTCGACGTTAGTTGGAATTCAGGAAAATTGTCACAATATGACATTTATTTTCTTATCACTGGCGATTACAAGTCCGAGCGAATTTACCGTTAACATTAACACAAATTGGCAAAGTCATAAAAGCAACGCTCAGAGTTACAATTAGCCGTCATGAGCAAGCAAACAATTATATTTACTTTTAAATATATCTCAGAATCAAAATGCAAGAAATAATGACAATTGGAAACAATGAAAAATACAAGTTATGACTACCTCAGACAAAGGCATCATAATACTGTGACTTTACAGTTAAAAAGAAAATCATGGGCGCCAGAATGAACAATATATCATTCGAAAATAACTAGTTCTGGCAAATTATGCCGCTAGCTCAGGGGTTTTTACAATTACAAAGTGAGAACATGGACCTATCCTCTCAAAGTCGCTTACGGGTTCTGTTTCACGGAATGCACAATCACATGGCTTGGTCGTAATCAATTACCATTGTAGTTCTGCGTCTGATGTCTGTGATGAGTGTAGCGGACCCACGATATGTGAGATTATCTCACAAGTCGGCTATAGGCATCTCTGGTCTGGCAATGCGCATCATCGCATTACCGGCTGAGTTGCGGTGATAACCTTGCTCCAGCAAGGCAAGCTGCGGTTAGCGAAAGAAGTCAACTTTCCAAGTCAACCTCAGACTGGTGCGATCGAAGTTAGAATCCAGAATCTCAGCTCCTCGCTCTTCGGTCCACGAGGAAACTTCTTGCTCCGCCCATTTGTAGTCTCGAAGCTCACATACAACAAAAATTCCCAGGATTTTGAGTTATACGCTCATTTTGATTGGACCTTCAGGTCGGCACCTAATGTCACGTGATATCCTCGATATGTGATTTGGCCAAAGAATCCAACAGAGGTCGGACATATTCGGCTAAGTTCGCCGGGGCGAGAGAACATTCGGGTTTCGGACGGCAGGCTTTTCCCGCTCGGTGAGTGACGTCGTTGACCGCCCATCCCCAGGGAGCAGGGTGTGTGGTCTGGCAAATCCCAAATCCGCGACTTTTTGTCGCCAAGGCTCGGGAACACCAAGATTAGCTTCAAGCCTACATAGCTCAATAATTCTTGAATATTCGCTTTGCTACGATACACTGTATAAGTTCACCATTTCATTACAGTCCTCACTTGGAATCTTGCGTACTTTATAAAATTACAACAAAAATCTATTCACGTGGTCGCCCAAGATTTATGTAAATTACTCTTATATTATTACATATATAATAAAAATGCACCTTGTAACGTGGCGACAGCGCGGCTCGTTACAATATGGCCGGCCGTTGGTGAAAAATGAAATTATGGTACAATAATTTTATTTTTAACTACCTAATTCTATCTCCATTGTGACTCAACAAAAACTTAAGCATTTTTATAATTACATTCATTTTAAATGTGATTCCACTAACCATCGCTATTCCTGCCTTGTAAGGTGAATATATAACGGGAGCATATGTCCTTTTGGCCGTCTTACAATTCTTTACAAACAGAAGCACGTGAATTCAGGTAGCCTTCCCAAATACAAAGTTAAATCAAACACAATACTAAAATATACATGAAAATAAATTATTTACATACAAGTTTAAATAATAATCTTGAAAATAACTTGTATCAAATCTTATCATTAAATTAATAAAATGAAACACATTAATAAAACAAAACATTGTCAGAACACTTATGCAGAAAGTGGTTGAACTATACATTGTATTTACAATTTAGCGTGATGTTTTACTCATGTGCATAAAAAATAATTCTGCCTTCAACAAACATCCATAAAGATGCTAGAGGTGAGCGTAAAATATCTCATTACATTGCGCGGTTTTAATCTCAAAACAACGGAATAGTTTAGTCGGATTCGGTGACGTGATTTGCGTCATGACCGACGGTTAATTGAACAAGCATTTCATAGAGAAGGTGTGTTCGTGTTCATGGTCAAACATCACTAACTGTAATCTTAGATTTTAATGACGCGGCATTTACTTATAATTCAACGTGGTGTGGAATGAACGATGTAAGTACATGTTTTCGTTTGTTACGTAAATTATGAACCTTACTCGTTGAATGTTAGGTGGTCTCCTAATTAGTCTTTCATTGGTCGACATCTCTAACTTGTAATATACCGTCTGTGAAGTGATTGCGAATTTCATGGCGAAAGGAAACTGTATTTGCTCATGGGTATATGTAATGGAATTTCTATAAAATTTACCATTCCCATATGAGACATTATACACATTATGCGGTTTGACGTGAACTTTCATCATCGTCAACCAAAGTCGCTGTAGCATCTTTGGCGTACAAGCGGACCCAAAATATCCATTCGGCACACAAATTGAAGGATAATGAATAGCGTAACTATCATTCCTCGGTAATATTACGATTCCTTCACAATGGGTCTATTGATGACTCGAGATTATCTCGACATTCAAAGAATAAAATTTTCTCCCTTTTTTTTTTTTATTTAGGATTTATTATAACCCTCTTAACATGTCCGTATACTCCACGTTTTATGCCGAAAATCCATCCCAGTTAGCGAATATTTTCCTTTTATACACTTATGCTTCTTTAGCTTGTATGAAAAAGGTCGTAAGCTTTGTGCATAGAACGGTACGATCTCAGGTTTTCCGTTTGCCAATACAAAGCAATTTTGAGATTTCACGCTAGCAGAATACTATGAATCTATATAAAGCAAGAATATAAACCTTGAAATTATTTTCGTTGAGTGCACACAATTCTGAGCTAAATGTATGCTGTCCAACAATAGTTTTAATCTAATTTACGGAATACTATACAATTTACAGTAAGGGTACGCGAAATACCGCTAGAACGAGGCGTGAAACTTTTGTTTTCTTTCCCATTCATTCTTGGGTATGCGCTACCTGCCAATTCTAGGAACCTGCCGGTTGAGTTCAGCTGCCTACCTGCGTTAATGACCTCAGCTGTTCGATGGTAGCTGTTTCCCCACTCTTTCGAAACCGTTACTTTGTATGAAATGGCTTTAAGTTCCGGGCGTTATGAGGCCCGATCTCGGTTTGTCCGTACGTCAACAAATAACAATTCTTCGAGATCACTCTGGCCACCAAATAAGGCCAGAAATATAGCAGGAAAAACGACGATATCACCAATAATCTTATTGTTCACGTCTTCACCATCTGTGCATTTATCATATACAAAATTCCTTTTCAATTGAAGTTAGCATCAAATATAATTACCTTAACTTGCAAAGTTAGCTGAATTATTGAATATATCCCGTAAATAAAGTTTTCCCCTTTAGCCTTTATAAATGCAGTCGCCTTTAACTTTTTGCTCTTCGACCTCGCTCTATCGTTAGCAAAATAACAGCAAGGTATTGTGAAAGCTATCCTGTGTATCTGTAATCCTTCGATTTATGATTCCTAATTTCTGTGATGACTAATACAATTTGAACAAATCTTTCTGGCAAGGTTTCGTGTTCTATAGGGAATTATCTATGGCACTATCGCTACCCTTGATAGATACACAAAACAAAGAAGTAAAATACGTTGATCAGATAACATTCGATCTTCGATCAACACAGACAAAGCGATATTACGCTCGCTGTACACTTCTGCTCAGAAAAGATATAATGCAACTACCTAAGGTAAAACGTTACATCGAACTCATGCATCACAAAATGTTGAAACCCTTTTCGTTTATGTCACAAAATACATCTTAGAAAGCATATCACAATATTTGTATCGCTGTCAGATTCATTGTGATTGCGAAGACAAGAAATTAGTGCTTGCTAATGGCGCTTCATTTTCCGCGGGTGCGTATCAATTTATCTGGCTCAGGAAAACATTTAATATTTCAGGATTTTTATCAAATCAAGTCCAATTAACAGCGTGAAAGTCAAAAGTGACTATTAATATTTCACGTGGACAAAATATAAAGTTCGGAATAGCGAAATAAGCATTAAAAATTCCGAATATGGAAATATCCTAAGTAGCTTTAACTGTAAGTGCAAATCTTGGTAACTGGAATTTTAATTTTCCGTTTATCTAATCTTTCCAGCAAAACAGACGGTTTAGACTAGCGGAACTGGCATCGGCGTTTTTCAAGCATGATTAATTTCGGTAAGGCGTCTAACCTAAAAGAATGTGTACTGTACATTTAATTTCCCCCTTTTTTATGATTCAAATCGGTCAATTCATAGTCAGCCTTTTCGTCAACGTATTTGGCATGCTACACAACTTGTTGAACAATGCCTACAAGAAGAATTTGAGACGTCCATGGATTCTTTTTATCACATAATTCCTTTCGGAATACACGCTCATCGCATATTTATTGAATGCGATAAAACGCTGATGCGAGGCGAGAAACGTTTGGCACTCAGTGATGACCCTAAGTCCAACATCTGCGCTCCCTAACAAAATTCTCGGAAGACGCATTGTGCTGGCGGATCCCTTAGCCTTGCTAATGGGCTCAGCTGACAACCAGGTACCTGGGTTACACAACATTCTCGTCTGTCTTCCCTTCCAGCTGATTTCATTGATCCTCCAGAATTTAGTTTCTGCAGCAAAATACTTGTCTTTTGACCTGAACGGGCACAGAAAAATTTCGCGTTGCTTTTCGATCATGGCGGTGTATATGCTATCATGCCTTTCTGTTCCATGGATACTCAAACCGAAACGCTTTACACAAGTTTTCCGGAACTGCGCGTCTGACCAGACGCATTCCGTACTCACAACTGCGATCTGCAGTGACTTTTGCACTGTATCAACGCTTTTGCTGACACTATGCCAGTAATCTGCCGCGTCACTGTCACGTCTTCGAGCAGTGTCCGATTGAAAATTTGTATTTCCGGAACTGCTTCGACCATACAATCGACAGACGTAATGGTGGAATGCTCGCATTCCTCAGAGTTTACCAGCTGTTGGTCTGTATTTTGGGTTGGTTCTACTTGTGTAATTTCGATCCATTCATCGGTAATCGCAGCAGTTGGTACCTCTGTGTGTTTTTGTGACTCCGAACGGAAGGTGGATAATTTCCCGTCCAAGTTTGTTAATATCGCAACTTGCGAATCAAAGCATTCATCAAAAATCTGCTTAAGCGAATCCCAATATCTCTTATTTTCCTCTTTTAGTAAATTAATTGCAGTATTAACTTGTTGCCCTATTGCAGTCATCCACATGTTAAGTATTTGCTGCTCTGAATGTGTGAGCGTATTCTGCGTTCATCTCACCGACAGGTGAAGGAAAATTTTCCATATCTTCCTGTGGCGACAAAGTAAGACTGTGAACTATATGAGTGGATCGGAACTTCAGAACTTACGTTTCCCCTCCCCTGCAGCCAATATTCCGCATTCTGTTAACTGAACCTCGTTCATGATTTCAGGAGATTTTGCCTATCAGACTGATCTTCCATATCGAAATCTTTTATCGTACGAGATCGTAGCTTCATATGAACACACAAACAATGAATTTACACCGCAATTGTGCAATGACGAAATCTAAATTCACTAGCAACAAAACTACCGCGAATTTCAATACACACAAATACATATACCCCTCCAAAATTACAGCAAGAGAAAAGCAACGATGAATCATGCAACACAACACCATGAAAGCAGACTTACTTTCAAACACATGGGCAAGACATGCGTGTCTTTAATTTTCTTACAAGCTACCATGCATTAAGAAATCAACACTGACGTTACTCATTTAAATTTTTAAACTGATCACAAAATTGTTACAATACAAAGTGTATTGCATCTCAATTGAAATACACATAATCAATTTCTTTTTAATGCGTTCGAACAAAAGTGAATTTTATGCATTGAAACAAAACGAACTTTATGCATTAAAATACAAGTGAAACACCAAAATAAAATCTTGTATGAATATCTATTGACTACAAGAATGATAAAACTGCCAAAAGCCATGTGCAACATTCCATGAAACTTTCTGAATTTGGGCTCCAAATAGTATTAATTTGAATTATGCCACCAAGTTCGCAGATAAGTAGTAATGTCTCATCTGGCACCAGCGTTGGGCGACATTATGTGGTAGGGTGCCTTGGTGGCAAACCACGTTACAATTATATTTCATACCTTTATGATTAATAATTGTGGATTTTTAATTTTAATTTTATATGAAGGAGTGGAAATTTATTAATTTTGCAAGAATCTCGACGTTAGTTTGGAATTCAGGTAAAATTGTCACAATATGACATTTATTTTCTTATCACTGGCGATTACAAGTCTGAGCGAATTTACCGTACACAAATTGGCAAAATCATAAAAGCAACGCTCAGAGTTACAATAGCCGTCATGGGCAAGCAAACAATTGTATATTTACTTTTAAATATCTCAGAATCAAATGCAAGAAATAATGACAACTGGAAACAATGAAAAATACAAGTTATGACTACCTCAGACAAAGGCATCATAATACTGTGACTTTACAGTTAAAAAGAAATCATGGGCGCCAGAATGAACAATATATCATTCGAAAATAACTAGTTCTGGCAAATTATGCCGCTAGCTCAGGGGTTTTTTACAATTACAAAGTGAGAACATGGACCTATCCTCTCAAAGTCGCTTACGGGTTCTGTTTCACGGAATGCACAATCACATGGCTTGGTCGTAATCAATTACCATTGTAGTTCTGCGTCTGATGTCTGTGATGAGTGTAGCGGACCCACGATATGTGAGATTATCTCACAAGTCGGCTATAGGCATCTCTGGTCTGGCAATGCGCATCATCGCATTACCGGCTGTGTTGCGGTGATAACCTTGCTCCAGCAAGGCAAGCTGCGGTTAGCGAAAGAAGTCAACTTTCCAAGTCAACCTCAGACTGGTGCGATCGAAGTTAGAATCTAGAATGTCAGCTCCTCGCTCTTCGGTCCACGAGGAAACTTCTTGCTCCGCCCATTTGTAGTCTCGAAGCTCACATACAACAAAAATTCCCAGGATTTTGAGTTATACGCTCATTTTGATTGGACCTTCAGGTCGGCACCTAATGTCACGTGATATCCTCGATATGTGATTTGGCCAAAGAATCCAACAGAGGTCGGACATATTCGGCTAAGTTCGGGGGCGAGAGAACATTCGGGTTTCGGACGGCAGGCTTTTCCCGCTCGGTGAGTGACCCATCCCCAGGGAGCAGGGTGTGTGGTCTGGCAAATCCCAAATCCGCGACTTTTGTCGCCAGGCTCGGAACACCAAGATTAGCTTCAAGCCTACATAGCTCAATAATTCTTGAATATTCGCTTTGCTACGATACACTGTATAAGTTCACCATTTCATTACAGTCCTCACTTGGAATCTTGCGTACTTTATAAAATTACAACAAAAATCTATTCACGTGGTCGCCCAAGATTTATGTAAATTACTCTTATATTATTACATATATAATAAAAAATGCACCTTGTAACGTGGCGACAGCGCGGCTCGTACAAGCTATATGCAAGATATTTCGGATGAATTTAACAAGGGAGGCCAAGGTGATTGTGAATACTAAGGTATTTTTCTGAGCAAGACATAAAATGGTTGAAAACTATTGGAACGGATGAAAAAGTGACTTGCTGGGTAGAGAAATTCTTAAAAGACAGAAAGCAAAGATTTAAGAAGAGTTGTTATATTTGTTTGTAAGAATTGTCGCAGAACACAGTCACTTGACGCATGAGGGAGTGGAGAAATTTTCTTTTGTGGGTAAGGGTGCAACAAATTACCGAGTGAAGTGATTAATAATTTACCAGATACGCTGAAGGAATTTAAAACTAACATTCAAAATTCACAAAAGAAGATGGGGAGGAATTAAAGACTCAAAGTATATAAGATAATTAATAAATAATAAGGAAAGGGTAGTTAGATGACTAAGGGAATTGCCACCGGAGCACGTGCTCCATCGCAAATTAATAAGAATACTATCAAAATTCAACCAGTAGTATTTCGTGTATCAAATAATACATATATTTTTAAAGCAATTAATGTCTTTCCTGTTTTACAACTCATTTTTTAAAAATATTTTAAATGTATAGACTTTCTCCTTGTTACAATCCTATCATAAGTATAAATTATTTACATTATTATTATTTACTGTCATCAGTCTTTCGACTGGTTTGATGCAATCCTCCAATCCTTCCTATCTTGCACTTACCTATTCATCTCAACATACCCCTTACAGTCCACGTCCTCTATTATCTGCTTCACATATTCTAATCTCTGTCTTCCCCTACAGTTCTTACCTTCGATTGTTCGCTCCACTAACAAATTAACCAATCCTGCATGTCTCATAGTGAGACCTACCATCCTGTCTCTTCTTTCTGTAAGATTCTTCCACAGGGCTCTTTCTTTACCCATCATTTCCAAAACTCGTTCATTTCATACTGTATCTGTCCACTTAATTTTCAGCATCCTTCTATAGCTTGACATTTCAAATGCCTCAATTTTAAAAAGTTCTTTCTAAGTTTTAGATCAATATTTGAAACTAAAATATTTCTCTTTTTCGTGAAGACCCTTTTTGCTAGTACAATTCGACTTTAAACATTATTCCTGCTTCGACCATCAGTTGTAATTTTACTTAACAAGTAGCAGAATCCACTTACTTCTTCTATCGCATCCGATCCTATTTTGATATTCAATCCACTATTATTGGTATTATTTCTGCTACATTTAATCACTCTCGTCTTGATTTGGTTTACATTTAGTCCAAAATCTTCCTTCAGTGTTTTGTTCATGCCATTCAGCAACTTCTCAATAACCTCAGCCTGTTCTTCTAACAAGGCAATGTCATCAGCAAATCGTAGCATATTGATTTTTTTCTCCTTGAACAGTTATGCAGATTCAAATCCTTCTTCACTTTCTTTATTGTTTCCTTTACAGACAAGTTTAATGTTAATGGAAATGAACTACAACCGTGTCTCACACCCTTTTTAACTGATTTATGTCTCTACTTTCATTACAGCCACTTGATTATTATGTAGATTATAAAGTATTCTTCTACATCGATATTCTTTAAATTTTTGAACATTGTTTATTGAAATGTTATTAAAGTAAATGTTATCAGGATTTGCGGTCAAGGAAACGTAAGTTTCTTCTGGCAGTCCAAGTAGTTAAGGCGCATCATATAGTGACATCCGGGGTGCTGCCCCGGTCGGCAGAATCGTGTTTGAAGGGGCGGCAATCCCACAGTTTTACTCCGACTCGGAAAATTCTTAAATCCGCCACTGCTTGTATCACTTCGTTGGATGAAGCAGAGCAGTTAGTATTCTATAACTGAGTACGTTTGAAGTGTACTCTCATTACCTGTAACCATACTTCAACCAAGCGGCTAGTTATACTGGCTAAAACTTTTATGTCCGCTTATAGAAAATACAGAAAATGTTGCTTTAAAGAGGGGGTTTGTAAAAAACCAAGGAGTGGGGGGAGGAAGGAGAGAGTGTAAACGTATTACGTGATTTGAGAAGGGCGTTAAGAGCGCATTGCTTAAAAATATATTTCAAATAGAAAAAAAAATATGAACAGTTGGGAAAATTTACATGTTTTGAGGGGACAGTAACTACTGAAATACGTAAAAGCCATTGGTCACTACAATGAATAATTTTATCATAGCTTTCTTTAGATTAGTTAATTTTTTTTATATACTTATGGCTTTACGCCTCGTCGACATCGTGATTCTGAATAAACCGAAAATTTTCACTGTGGCTTCTAAGAACGTCTTAGCAATGAGTATTTTTGTATATCTGGAGACCCCCTTGGAGTAGGTTGTACCGATAAAGAATTTTTGTCCGTCAGAGGAGGGTCTTAATGAGTATCGATGATAACAACGACGTTGTGAGGACGCCGGGGGCCAAGCCGCTAATGGCAGCCGGCCCGGAGTGGACGATCAAGTTATACGGACGGAGATTCGCTTAGCCCAGTAGCGGCTGATGGACACTTTGCTCGCCTCGCCCGGCCACTAATGGCTCGCCGGGCAGCAAGTGTCTGCTGCTACCAGTGCTACGGCTGATTATTAGTTCATTTCAGTAACCTGCCGATCATCACCACGTCTGTAAAATCGAATCGTATTCATTTTACGAAAAGAGGAAACTGTTGGCATCGTAATTAGAAAAAATTGTGCCTGCATATTTGTACAGTATAAGAAAAGTAGACCAAGAATACTTTGGAAATATAATTTTCAGGTGGAATATGAAAAAAGAATGGAATGTATTTCTGAAAAAGAAGAATATTAACATCATAGAACTAGCAATCGATAACTCTGATAATATTTTCTGAAGTAAAAAGGCTGAGTCCAACATGTAGTCAAATATCGAAGATAAGCGAAGACATCTAGGCTCTATGTAAAAAAATCGAACTGAAAGAAATATGTATGTACCGTACTTTGGAGAAAGGATCCAGTAATTAGTAACTCACAAAGCCCCTTTACATTCTATGAGAGAAACCATTTTACAACTCTAGATGAATTTTACGCTGTAGTACCCAGTTTGAAGAAGATAATAAGAGGGGGATCATATTTTAAGACATAAGAGACTGCCTGATTTGTTAATGCAGTGAACAGAGGAAGAGAGAACTATACAGGAAAACGGGAGTAAGAGAATATGATGCACATGAATGCGTTCGTAGGTATTAACGGGTCAATACCAAGAAATTAAAAAGGAAATAGAGGAGATGGGATATTGAATTTATTCAGTCGAAAGACTGATGGTAAAAGTAAAACATATGGCAGTTACAATGTTCCAAGTAAACGGCTCTAGAGCGCCCTAAGGACCACGATTCTGCTCCAACCAACCTCTTGATGTCCTCTGATATTGTTACGAGGATAATACATAACTCTATGACCTGAACATGAGTTAAAAAATTGTGTTCAACATAATATTTATTAATCTCCTAAATTTTCCTTCAGCGACGCTGCAAAATGGTTTATGCCATTCGCACAGAATGACTCCTCAAGGT
>JARYHS010012176.1:0-18452 GCA_031002005.1 Vandiemenella viatica
TAACAGTATTGTTCTATATTTATATTTTAGTGCTTTAAAATTTTGAAAATCTTGTCTACCTAACATTATCAAATGCTTTTTCTAAATCAATATACGTCATAAAAGTATTTTTATTTTCTTCATCCAAACTTCAACTGTTAATTTTAAAGACAGAATTGCTTCCTTGGTACCGTGGTTTTTTCCTAAGCCCAAACTTATTTGCCATACTATCTCTTCTACTACCCTTTCCATTCTTCTGTATATTATTCTGTTCAGTAATTTAGAAGCATGTGGTGTTAGATTTATAGTGCGATAATACGCTATTTGATTATTTTTTGAAATGGTTTTTATTAATACACGTTATCCACTATGTACCATTTATTTTTTGTCGAAAGTGTTATTTATATAAAATTCAAGTTTAAAATTTAAAGTATTTAAAGGCCCGCCAAACGCTCCTTTGCTGCACGGTGGGAAACAACGATGCCCGTGACGTCTTGTGCCAGCAAGCGCTCTTTCTCGATGAGTATTATCTGGATTGTTTCTCTGAATCTGTGTATACATTGTTGGAAATACGATTCATAAATTGTGTTTGGTGCAAAAATCTATAACTACTACTAAGCCACATATTTTTTTCTGTGAAGATCATTTCCATTGTAATTATATTGAGTTAAATCTTATATATATATAAAAATAGACGTGTTTTTTCCTATATTTCACTTTTCAGCCACCACTACCTAGCACAGATCACTGATGTTTGTGGGTGGAAGTAGCATGGAGTTTCCTGTCGTGCACAACGTTGGCCGAATGCCGATAGCTGTGGGGATGTGGGAGATAATGATTAAAGTTGGTCAGTGCAGGGCGTTTTCATATTTCGACCAAAAATTCGTATCTCCGTATACTTCTCTTTCCTGCCACAACTACATAACATAGACCTTTGGTGTTTGTGTTGGTAGTAGAATCGTCTCTGTCGTGCACTATGGTTGTTAGATGTCGGTAGCTATGGGGGTGTGGGAGATATGGGGGTTGAAAGTGGTCGACCTGTGGCAATTTCATACTTCTGCCAAAGACAAAAGTGTCATGGTGTATCACTTTTCAGCGAAAACTATAGATCACAGATAACTGGCGTTTGTGTGTAGTAGTAGCACAGAGTCACCTTTCGATCACAACAGCGGCCGAATTTCAGAAACTGTGGTACTGTGGTAGATATGGTGGTTGTAAGTGGCCGACCAAGGATATTTTCGTATTTCGACTGTCTCCGCATATGTCACTTTTCTGCCACAACTACATAGCATAGAGCATTGGTGTTTGTGTTTGGTAGTAGAATCGTATCTCATGTAGTGCACTATGGTTGTTAGATGTCGGTAGCTATGGGGGTGTGGGAGATATGGGGGTTGAAAGTGTCGACCTGTGGCAATTTCATACTTCTGCCAAAGACAAAAGTGTCATGGTGTATCACTTTTCAGCGAAAACTATAGATCACAGATAACTGGCGTTTGTGTGTAGTAGTAGCACAGAGTCACCTTTCGATCACAACAGCGGCCGAATTTCAGAAACTGTGGTACTGTGGTAGATATGGTGGTTGTAAGTGGCCGACCAAGGATATTTTCGTATTTCGACTGTCTCCGCATATGTCACTTTTCTGCCACAACTACATAGCATAGAGCATTGGTGTTTGTGTTTGGTAGTAGAATCGTATCTCATGTAGTGCACTATGGTTGTTAGATGTCGGTAGCTATGGGGGTGTGGGAAATGGGGGTTGAAAGTGGTCGACCTGTGGCAATTTCATACTTCTGCCAAAGACAAAAGTGTCATGGTGTATCACTTTTCAGCGAAAACTATAGATCACAGATAACTGGCGTTTGTGTGTAGTAGTAGCACAGAGTCACCTTTCGATCACAACAGCGGCCGAATTTCAGAAACTGTGGTACTGTGGTAGATATGGTGGTTGTAAGTGGCCGACCAAGGATATTTTCGTATTTCGACTGTCTCCGCATATGTCACTTTTCTGCCACAACTACATAGCATAGAGCATTGGTGTTTGTGTTTGGTAGTAGAATCGTATCTCATGTAGTGCACTATGGTTGTTAGATGTCGGTAGCTATGGGGGTGTGGGAGATATGGGGGTTGAAAGTGTCGACCTGTGGCAATTTCATACTTCTGCCAAAGACAAAAGTGTCATGGTGTATCACTTTTCAGCGAAAACTATAGATCACAGATAACTGGCGTTTGTGTGTAGTAGTAGCACAGAGTCACCTTTCGATCACAACAGCGGCCGAATTTCAGAAACTGTGGTACTGTGGTAGATATGGTGGTTGTAAGTGGCCGACCAAGGATATTTTCGTATTTCGACTGTCTCCGCATATGTCACTTTTCTGCCACAACTACATAGCATAGAGCATTGGTGTTTGTGTTTGGTAGTAGAATCGTATCTCATGTAGTGCACTATGGTTGTTAGATGTCGGTAGCTATGGGGGTGTGGGAGAAATGGGGGTTGAAAGTGGTCGACCTGTGGCAATTTCATACTTCTGCCAAAGACAAAAGTGTCATGGTGTATCACTTTTCAGCGAAAACTATAGATCACAGATAACTGGCGTTTGTGTGTAGTAGTAGCACAGAGTCACCTTTCGATCACAACAGCGGCCGAATTTCAGAAACTGTGGTACTGTGGTAGATATGGTGGTTGTAAGTGGCCGACCAAGGATATTTTCGTATTTCGACTGTCTCCGCATATGTCACTTTTCTGCCACAACTACATAGCATAGAGCATTGGTGTTTGTGTTTGGTAGTAGAATCGTATCTCATGTAGTGCACTATGGTTGTTAGATGTCGGTAGCTATGGGGGTGTGGGAGAAATGGGGGTTGAAAGTGGTCGACCTGTGGCAATTTCATACTTCTGCCAAAGACAAAAGTGTCATGGTGTATCACTTTTCAGCGAAAACTATAGATCACAGATAACTGGCGTTTGTGTGTAGTAGTAGCACAGAGTCACCTTTCGATCACAACAGCGGCCGAATTTCAGAAACTGTGGTACTGTGGTAGATATGGTGGTTGTAAGTGGCCGACCAAGGATATTTTCGTATTTCGACTGTCTCCGCATATGTCACTTTTCTGCCACAACTACATAGCATAGAGCATTGGTGTTTGTGTTTGGTAGTAGAATCGTATCTCATGTAGTGCACTATGGTTGTTAGATGTCGGTAGCTATGGGGGTGTGGGAGAAATGGGGGTTGAAAGTGGTCGACCTGTGGCAATTTCATACTTCTGCCAAAGACAAAAGTGTCATGGTGTATCACTTTTCAGCGAAAACTATAGATCACAGATAACTGGCGTTTGTGTGTAGTAGTAGCACAGAGTCACCTTTCGATCACAACAGCGGCCGAATTTCAGAAACTGTGGTACTGTGGTAGATATGGTGGTTGTAAGTGGCCGACCAAGGATATTTTCGTATTTCGACGAAAGGCATGTGTCTCCGCAGATTTCACTTTTCTGCCACGACTACATAGCATAGAGCATTGGTGTTTATGTGTGGTAGTAGAATCGTGTCTGTTGTCGTGCACTATGGTTGTTAGATGTCTGTAGCTATGGGGGTGTGGAAGATATGGGGGATGAAAATGGTCGACCTGCGGCAATTTCATATTTCTGCCAAAGACGCATGTGTCACGGTGTATCACTTTTAAGTGAAAACTATCAATCGCAGATCACTGGCGTTTGTGTGTGGTAGTAACACAGAGTCTCCCATCGATCACAACGTTGGCCGAAATTCGGTAACTGTGGGAGTGTGTGAGATATGGTGTTTGAAATTGGTCGATCATGAATATTTTCGTATTTCATCCAAAGACTTGTGTGTATCCGTAAATTTTACTTTGCTGCCGGAACTACATAGCGCAGAAGACTGGTATTTGTGTGTGGTAATAGTATCGAGTCTCCCATCGTGCACTATGGTGGTTAGATGTCTATAGCTGTCAATATGAATTCTTTACAATCACGAACGAAGTCGTGGGTACCAGCTAGTTTGTAATAAAATGTAAATTAAATGTTTTTATGATCGTTTGTCCTTAATTTCAACTCTCCGTAATTATTTACCAACTACATTTGAATTTCCAAATCGACTACAATGTTTTGTCTTTATTAGTGAATATTAATTTGACTACTTTAGGAAGTTTAGAATAACATTAATCCAACGTACTATAATTACTAAGTCACAGCAACGCGTGACTGGGTCAGCTAGTATAGTATATTATCTGTCAACGAGTATCAGCAAGATTAGGGTCCTTATGTTTGATACTCGCTTCAGAATATGTTTTACCAGGTGTAAACTGGGAAGGAAATAAGATTAATAACACACGGGAACAAAAATTTGCAAACACCTTAATAAGGGAAGGAGGATTTACACAAGTGTAGTAATGGAAGGAATAAGTGATCATGACGCAGTTCTGATGGATATTAGAGGATTCAGTGAACCAGCAGCCAAAACTGAATGGGGAAATAGGTACAATTATAAAAGGCACAGATTTCAAATTTGAAGAGATATTTCAGAGAACGTTTCAGCAAATGGAAGGAAGGCACAAGTACAGTAGAGTCAAGGTGGGAAGAGTTCAAGGAGATAATAAGAAAGGGGGAAGAAAACTTCATTCCAAAGCAGAATATAAAGTGAAGTAGAGAACCTGTGTACTATAATAGGGAAGTGAGAAGGTTAAAGAGGTTGGTACGAAGAGAACATAACAGAGTTAAGAGACAGCAGGGTAGTAGGAAATATTTGAAACAACTAAACAAGTAATTAATAATAGCAAAGTAAGTGGCTAAAGTGGGTTTATGAAGAGTATTGTCAGTGCAGGAGGACCACTGACTGATGCATCTAGAAATTTCTATGGCTATATCAGGAAACTGAGGGGAAGGGAGGGTGTAGAGATGCTCATAGATAAGGATGAAGGAGTAGTTACTGAGGATTTGAAAAAGTAACTGGTTTAGTGAGAGCATTAGGGACAATGAATCAGAAACGGGAAGGTCTAATTCGGAGAATGAGCTTAACATTACGATTAGAAATAAAGATACTAAAAAAATTCATCCTAAAGAAATCATGAAGGAAATAAGCAAGCTGAAAAAACATAAGGGGGCTGTTGCAGATAATATTACTACAGACATCTTAAAGATAGTCGGATGTGACATTGTACCTTTTCTTGAAATATTATTTAAATAATAGCAAAGAAAGTGGCTAAAGATGGGTTTATGAAGAGTATTGTCAGTGCAGGAGGACCACTGACTGATGCATCTAGAAATTTCTATGGCTATATCAGGAAACTGAGGGGAAGGGAGGGTGTAGAGATGCTCATAGATAAGGATGAAGGAGTAGTTACTGAGGATTTGAAAAAGTAACTGGTTTAGTGAGAGCATTAGGGACAATGAATCAGAAACGGGAAGGTCTAATTCGGAGAATGAGCTTAACATTACGATTAGAAATAAAGATACTAAAAAAATTCATCCTAAAGAAATCATGAAGGAAATAAGCAAGCTGAAAAAACATAAGGGGGCTGTTGCAGATAATATTACTACAGACATCTTAAAGATAGTCGGATGTGACATTGTACCTTTTCTTGAAATATTATTTAAATTGAGTCTGGATACTTGCTACTTACCACAAGACTGGAAAAGTGCGATAGTTGTACCGGTACATAAAGGAGGGGTGAGAAATAGAGTTGAGAATTACAGGCCAATCAGTTTGACTTCAGTGGTAGGTAAATTCATGGAAAGATTGAGGTGCAACCACATCAGAATTGTATGTGAGGAACGTAAGTGGTTTTCCAGTAGGAAACATGGGTTCAGACAAAGATATTCATGCGAATCTCAGTTGGTGGGATATAAGCAAGATATTTCAGATGAAATGGACAAGGGAGGCCAAATTGATAGTGTAGCACTAGATCTTTCAAAGGCGTTTGACAGAGTAAGCCACAAAATGGTAGTAAATAAGGTAAAAACTATTGGAGTTGATAAGAAAGTGATTTGCTGGGTAGAAGAATTTTTAAAAGGTAGAAAAGAGAAAGTTAGGGTGGGAAATGCGGTATCAAAGGAAGTAAAAGTTGTAACGGGGCTGATTAATACCAATTTATAATATTAATTACCATTTTAAGAAAATTAATTGAAAGATTAAAATTCCATGTACAACATCAAATATATGTGCTTTGGATTTTCGGTTACAACTCGCTGGTTATTATCAACAGACAAACAGATGAACTCGAACCTTCTTAAAAAGTAGACGCGGCTTCGTGAAATCAGATTACTAATTCACTAACCTGCAATTTTTCGGAAATGAAGTTTAAGCTACGACTCATGTAGATTGTATGACGGGTGTTGGTTTAGATTAGTTATCGTTCTTATTAAATGAATTTATGAAAAACTGAGCCTTCTTTCGTTGAAAATATATATATATGAATTATTTCTGGTTCTAAAAGGAACTATTAAAGAAGAAGTTAACAGCGAAGCGCGTTTCAAAGTAAAAATGGGAGTGCCGCAGGGTAGCGTGTTGGGACCATTGCTATTCATTATTCTAATGAATAATTGTGTTGATTGTTTACTATTTGAAATTAGATTGTTTGCAGATGACATAATGCTGTATAAAAGGATCAAAACGATAGAGGACTGTAAACAGTTGCAGGATGATCTGGACAGGATATCTAGTTGGGTTTGTAAACATGGTATGAAGATAAATGCAAAGAAGAAGAATCAGCTAATTAGATACACAAATAAAAAACAAAAGGTTAATTAACAAATATAAGGTGGGGAAAGAATTGCTTGCTGAAGACTTGAAATTAAATATCTTGGCATTACATTTGATAACAAGCTTAACTGGGCAGGACACATTTGACAGGTGGTAGGAAAAGGTTTCAAAATTCTGCACTTGTTGGAGAGAGTGATGAGGGGATGCACGAGAGAAGTAAAGGAATTGGGTTACAAAACTTTGGTCAGACCATTGCTCGAATATGGTAGTGTAGTATGGGACCCACATTTTGAGTATCAAATACTTGAGTTGGAGAAGGTGCAAAGAAGGGCTGCTAGATTTGTTTCTGGAAATTATCACAGAATGCAATCAGTGACGGATATGATAATGGAGCTGGAATGGGATTCATTGCAAGACAGGAGGAGGATGAGGAGGCTAATGGGAGTGTACAGGACGTATACTGGCGATGAGGCATGGAAAGATATTGCAGTAGGTATGAAAAGTAGTTCATGGGAGGGACAAGATGACCATGACCACAAGCTGGCACTCGATTTCAGGCACAAGGGTGTTGGAAGATTTTCTTTTTTAGGTAAGGGTGTCAGGGATTGGAATGAGTTACCAAGGGGAATGATGAATAACCTACCAAAACTATTAAAACAATTTAAAGTTAAAATTTGTAGAGGGCAAGTGTAAGTGAGTGTAGGATAGGGGGAAGTTAGGTGTGTAGAGATATTGCCACCGGAGCCACCATTGAAATTAAATAAAATTAAATAAATTCAAATTAAATATTTGTTTTCTATGCGTTTTCTTTGAATACGAGTTGCTGTTGGTAGCATCCCATATTCTTTTCTTTTCTGAGATAATCCCCCAGATCATTAGTTTGGAGCTTTTTCCGTAGGCTTCGGAAATTTTTGGATAGTAAGAAAATAACAAAAATTTTAAACATAACCGAAGAAGACTTCAAAAATGATTATGGCCGAACTTTTAATTAAAAATTACCTGCATATTTAAAGCAAATACCGCTTAAATAGATGTATTTATGGCAGAAAGGTAACATGCAGTATCGTGATGTAAAATTTCCAGCAAAAGAGTTTCCGGAATTGATGCGAAATTAGCGTGAAATTTCTTCGTCTTAAAATTCCATTATTCGCCGCCGTACGCGTATATTTTTGCCATGATAATGCCATCTCTAATATGTTGCAAAATTAAAAGAGGATTCAAGGTTTTTTGTATGATAGCATCTATGTTTTAAATGTTCGCATGACTCTTAACAACTAAAAATTTATTAGTTCTTCAGATAAAAACATGATTATGGAATACAACAAACAGAAATGAAAAATAAAATCTCGCACAAAAAGTATTATCTCACCTGGGGTTTCATTGAAGGGTCATAAGGATTCCGTGTTCCATCCAAGAGTTAAATAAAATATTCGTAAAAGAGTCATAACCGCACCGAGAGAAGGCTATCATGGTTCTGCTTCCGTTTGTGACGACATACCGATGCAAGACTGGTTTTTCAGCTCACACTTATAAAAATGGGGATGCGTCAAAAAATGTATGATCAATTAGGATTCCGTGGCCCAAAAAAAAAAAAAAAAAAATTGGGAACCGCTTAGTTATTCAGCTGTTGTACTTACCTTATACCTACATCATAACTTGCATTTTTCTCGTCAGTATCCTCTAAACAACTAATTTAATTTATAGTTTTGGTCATTTTTATGAACGATAGCAGTTACCCGCGACTTCGTCCGCGTTGAAGAGTGTTGTAATATAAGATTTTTTTGAGAGGTCTGGTTGTTCAGTGGTTAGGGCGTCAACTGGAGATAGAAAAGTCCCCAGCTTGAATCACAGTCTCGGCGAGCATTTTCAAAGGTCCTTAGCTCTACCTTCACCTTTGGCACAGGTTGTTGTGTGATGTGAATACGCCAGAATGCTCACTTAGTTCTGATTCCGTGTTGAACTGTGGGTCCTATATGTCCGGTAGGTTTACTGGGTTATGATACGAGACTACTAAAGGGGCTGATTGCGGAGACGTAAAGAAGCCTTGTCACCAGCTCAGTACGACCATACAATTTATCTTAGAGCTATTTTTATTAGTAATAGTAGTAATAAATATTGCAATAAAATAACAAAAATTTATTCATGTTCCACAACTACCTCTCTGAATTTTTAAAACAATAATATATCCGTATATAAATATTGGGGATTTGTCTCTTAGGTTTTGGCTATTTTCATAGCCCTAGTTTTCTTACATTTCCTTGGAAGAGTTGAATTTCGTTTACCCAGCATCTCTTAAAATTACTAATTTCATCTCGCGAATAAAAATTAGTTTAGTTTTAATTAATGGAAGCTCAAAACGTCAAAATATTAGCAATACATTGACGGAATCGACTAAATATCAACAACAAAAAATATTAACATCTAAACAGCAAATAAATACATAAGCGGCCCAAGAACGTTCATTTCCGTTAAAAAAAATTGCAATACTAAAAATGAATATTTTGATTTGCATTGAATATCTGAAAAAAAGATAACTTAACTCTTTGAATATTGATTTTGTTTTGAGGATATATTGGTTCCATAAACAGAAATTTAGATATTATAGCAGTATGTATAGTAGTAACTGATCCTTTTATCCATAATGATCAGTGGTATTGTGGTAATGGCTTCCTTATCTGTGGAAACAGTTGAATTGCCTGTAGACCAGTTGTAGCCATGGAGGAAGGAAAGCAGACAACTTGGGTTCAGGCAAGGATATTCATGCGAATCTCAGTTGGTGGGATATGTGTAAGATATTTCAGATGAAATGGACAAGGGAGGCCAAATTGATAATGTAGCACTAGATCTGTCAAAGGCGTTTGACAGAGTGAGCCATAAAATGGTAGTAAATAACGTAAAAACTGTTGGAGTGGTTGAGAAATGATTTGCTGGGTAGAAGAATTTTTAAAAGGTAGAAACAGAACGTTAGTGTAGGAAATGTAGTGTCAAAATGAGTGGAAGTAAAGTTAGAGTGCCTCAGGGTAACATATTGGGACCATTGCTATTCATTATTCTAATGAATAATTGTGTTGATTGTTCTATCTGAAATTAGATTGTTTGCAGATGACATAATGCTATATAAAATAATCAAAACGATAGAGGATTGTAAACAGTTGCAAGGTGATCTGGACTGGTTATCTAGTTGGGTTGGTAAACATGGCATGAAGATAAATGCAAAGAAGAATCAGCTAATTAGATACACAAATAAAAAACAAAAGGTTAATCAATAAATATAAGGTGGGGAAAGAATTGCTTGCTGAAGACTTGAAATGTAAATATCTTGGCATTACATTTGATAACAAGCTTAACTGGGCAGGACACATTGGACAGGTGGTAGGAAAAGGTTTCAAAATTCTGCACTTGTTGGAGAGAGTGATGAGGGGATGTACGAGACAGGTAAAGGAATTGGGTTAGAAAACTTTGTTCAGACCACTGCTCGAATATGGTAATTTAGTATGGGACCCTCCTTTTACGTATCAAATACAGGAATTGGAGAGGGTGAAAAAAGGGCGGCTAGATTTGTTTCTGGAAATTATCGCAGAATGCAATCAGTGAGGAAAATGATAAAGGAGCTGGAATGGAATTAATTGAAGACAGGAGGAGGATGAAGAGGGCCATGGGAGTGTACTGCGCGTATACTGGCGATGAGGCATTTAAAGAGATTTGATACTTATGAAAAGTAGTGCTTGGAAGAGTAAAGATGACCATGACCACAAGCTGGCACTCGATTTCAGGCACAAGGGTGTGGGAAGATTCTCTTTTTTAGGAAAGATGTCAGGGATTGGAATGAGTTACTAAGGGTAATGATGAATAATCTTCCGAAAACGTTGAAAGAGTTTAAAGATAAAATTTGTAGAGGGCAAATGTAGGTGGGTGCAAGATAGGGGGAAGATGGGGTGTTGGGAGATTGCCACCGGAGCTTGTGCTCCATTGCAATTAAATTAAATTGTTGGTCGGAAGATCCCAGGTGACAGTGTTTTCGATTCACCGCTCAGTGCGCCCTTTGAGGCTACCTAACCTAACCAGATTATCATACCTCGTATAGGGAACTTACAGCTTAACGTGCTGTCTGATCCACGGAAGTGTTGTGGCTTAATTCAAATTACACAGCAAGTTGTAGCAAAACTTGAAAATCAGAGCTAAGACCGGGATTTCGATTTCCGGTCAGATGCCTTAACCAATGAGCTACAAACCGCTCTATTACTGATGGTATTTGTACCATTTTGAAAAACGGATTTGCTAAAATGAAAGCTTAATGTTATGGCTCAAAGTTCATTTACATATACAAAATGAAGTCATAATAAGGAAAAAATTAGTCATAAATCCATTTCTTTTCTTTTTTCATGTTTTAAAACACTGTTTTCCATTTGAATTCGCTCCGTACTTAAGGGGATGCTGCTGTATTCATTGTTGACACAGCTATTTCCTTAGCAGAAAAAATCAGACAGTGTGATAATTCTAAGTGAGTGTCTCTCGTTCTGCTATTGGACCTTGATAACACGAGAAGTTGTACTTCCATAAACCAAGGAAGCAGGTTTCTGGTACTCAACCACTTGCTTCAAGTTTGAACCCACACATATCCTCTTCATCCAAGCATTTACAGGATGAGATAAAATATCAGCGTTTTTCGGCTTTATGAAAGAAGAATTTTGCTGCCTCAGAGTAATGTGAACGCTACATTCTCAGAACTCTTAGCCTCCGGAGGTTAACACCTGGAGAACAAGCAGTGGAACAGCTGATCTTAGATCGGTATGGACAAATTACTTGTGGTACATTGGAAGGCTCAGATACCAAATGTTTACGAAATCCACCCAAAAAATGCATTCAACCTAGCACGGTTGCCACCAATATCAGACGCGGCAACTTTTCACTCAATACGCATTTACCACCAAGTGCAATTAAGGATGGGTCAAAACTTACCCATAGCCATAGGGATGAAGGAAAGGCTCGTCCATCTTATTGCAGTTACAATTATAAAAGACGCTGTAACTGAGTTTATTCCGAAGCGTTTATTTCTGCAAGAAACCTTGTACTTCACAATGCGGCTGTCGCAAATCAGCTGCACTGTTCAGCTGCTTGCAAAAATTGCTTTGACTTATCTCGTGGAAACATTCCTAGGACGAAGTAGATGAAGGAGTGGAAGCATTCTTCGTCTTGAGGAAGCTGCTCCTGATGCAATGACACAATTTTAGATGAGGACATTGGTAAGCTGGGACAATCCAAACGGAAAAGAAAATTTATGACCAATTTTTAACTTGTTATAAATTTTTTATGACTTAATAACTTTGTTCCATAACATAATGGATTTATTTAGGCTCTATTACCATTACTTCTGTAGTTCGGATTGATCGTTAAGCTGTAGGTTCCCTATACCCGGTACGATTATCTGGTTAGGTTAGGTAGCCACAAAGGGCGCAATGCGCGGTGAATCGAAAACAGTCACCTGGCGGCCGAACAATCCTTCGGCATCTTCCGGCCAAGAATGCCATATGATTATTGAACTGACCATCAGAAATCAAAAGTACAGTACATGTATATACTATGCCATACAGAAATTATAGACATCAATTATATATACAGGGATTCAAGGTCAATTAGAGCGTCAAAGTAGGTGAAAGGAAACCCAACTTTTAGAAAAAGTGTGAAATTGTGCTGTATTTTTAAGCCGCGCAGCTCGGTTAGTTTTGAGTTTACAAAAGTTTTAGGAAATCTTGTACCCTTTCAAATTGGAAATACGATATTTCTTGCTATGACTCAACGGGAAGGAGTACAAAACTTTTGACGTTTTTTGGCAACAGAAAATTGCGCTGAGGGTGTCGGTGGTCGAAAACTTGGTTTCTGCATATTCTCACACATATATAAAAGATAAGAATTTTTTTTTCTACATGATATATTGCAAGGTAAAACTACCACGTTACTGTACTATTACTGATACATATTCTTCGCGGGTATGCCGCCGGATCACATTTTCTAACCACAAGTCGCCGAAAGCTTGTGGTTAGAAAATGTGATCCTGCGGCATACCCGCGAAGAATATGTATCAATAATACGCCGGGAAAGACATATCTTTCATATGTACTATTACTCTTTAAAATTTAAAGAAAATGATTTTTTTTAATCTTATATATATATAAAAATAGACGTGTTTTTTCCTATATTTCACTTTTCAGCCACCACTACCTAGCACAGATCACTGATGTTTATGGGTGGAAGTAGCATGGAGTTTCCTGTCGTGCACAACGTTGGCCGAATGCCGATAGCTGTGGGGATATGGGAGATATAATGATTAAAGTTGGTCAGTACAGGGCGTTTTCATATTTCGACCAAAAATTCGTATCTCCGTATACTTCTCTTTCCTGCCACAACTACATAACATAGACTTTTGGTGTTTGTGTGTGGTAGTAGAATCGTCTTTCCTGTCGTGCACTATGGTTGTTAGATGTCGGTAGCTATGGGGATGTGGGAGATATGGGGGTTGAAAGTGGTCGACCTGTGGCAGTTTCATACTTCTGCCAAAGACAAAAGTGTCATGGTGTATCACTTTTCAGCGAAAACTATAGATCACAGATAACTGGCGTTTGTGTGTAGTAGTAGCACAGAGTCACCTTTCGATCACAACAGCGGCCGAATTTCAGAAACTGTGGTACTGTGGTAGATATGGTGGTTGTAAGTGGCCGACCAAGGATATTTTCGTATTTCGACGAAAGGCATGTGTCTCCGCAGATTTCACTTTTTTACCACGACTACATCGCATAGAGCATTGGTGTTTATGTGTGGTAGTAGAATCGTGTCTGTTGTCGTGCACTATGGTTGTTAGATGTCTGTAGCTATGGGGGTGTGGAAGATATGGGGGATGAAAATGGTCGACCTGCGGCAATTTCATATTTCTGCCAAAGACGCATGTGTCATGGTGTATCACTTTTAAGCATGGAGGAAGGAATATATGGAGACGACGCAAGGCACCTTCGCCACATACTGGAGTGAAACCGGGTGGAGACGAGTGGGGAGGGGAGGCCGCCATATTGCTTGACCAGAGAAACACGGAAATATGCACAAAAACCTCAAGGGAATCATAAGACAACCGTGGCACCGCAATTTGATGATTGATTATTATGTAACTCGACGAGACATATCAAAAATGAAGAATAAAATATTTTGATATCGTGCTTAGTTCTCGAGATATACTGTCTCAAAAGAGTGGAGTTTCTGGTTGAAATTCAGAAGAAACGTGTCCCCAAAGTCAAATTTGGTGATAGATTCTTATGTAACACGACGATACAAATCGAAAATAAAGAATAAAATTTTTCCGATATCTCGCTTAGTTCGCGAGATATACTGTCTCAAAAGTGAGGTTGTTAGGTTATGAGGGGATTCAACGAAAACCGTGACGCCGCAATTTGATGATGAATTCTTATGTAACTCGATGAGGGAAACTGAAAGTAAAGAATAAAATTTTTTGATATCTCGCTTAGTTCTCGAGATATTGTACCTTAACATTGACGTGGTTAGGTTGAAATGCGGCCTGGACCAGAAAAAAACTATCGACATGTCCATATTTGATGATGAATTCGGACGTAACTAATGAGCAGGTAATTCTTTTTAACTTGAATAACAAACTGTTTATTTCTACAGTCCTTAAATTTTAGTTGATGTTCAAATAGGTTATATTTTCACATTCTATTTCAGTAATTGACAAGGAAGATTTCAAATCTAGAAATATACTTGTAGACATATCTACAAACAGAAACAAGTCATATCTGAAATTTAAAAAAAAGGCATAAGTCAATGTTTAGAGCTTTAAAAAAATTAATACTTCATAAAACTTCATAGTTTCTGAGCTTACTTAGAAGATATTGTACTGGCAGTGGCCTATATAATTTTGCTAGAAAAATCAGTACATTCAAAAATCAGAAGCTAACAGCTAATAATAAATAAATTGTTTGTTCTCTTCAGATATACACCGCATTTCAACCTGCAACATTTCCATTAATATTGCCGCTACAAAACCAAACTATGTAGACACATCTAAGCACAAGAAATGCATCGCGAACTACATTTCCGTCAACAAAGTTTATTTCATCATGTTTAGTAGTTCGCACAGCACAAATTATCACGATTAATTTCATCGTGCAATTTCAGTGTAAACTTAAACGTGCATGTAGAATACCATATTCACTGCGTCGCGATGTAAACATGACCCGTTTAAATTAAATTTCCAACATTTGTCTACAATAAGGCTAGCTTTTCAGGTGCAAAATAGTAACATATGCTAATTGTCTATACTACACCAACAAAAATTTGAGAATAATATGATCCTATTGAGAGCAATGAATAAATTTATAGCGAATGGCACTAATGTTGCGGTTGCCTGTCAGATATTTCTAGAACGATAATTACAATGTGACTTACTTATGAAACGCTATTCCAGGTTTTTTCCTATCTCGTCTGTTTGTGCAACCATATGCATCACAACTTGGCATTATAGAAAACTTTAGAATATTAGAAAATGAAATATTCTCAGCAGCTGACACAGTGCAAACAGCCAATGTTTTGGTACTCCTACGATGTCCGCCGGGCAGGCACAGTTTTTTCACGAGGTTTCACGGATTTCGCGTTATCTCGTCTCCATATATTCCTTCCTCATGCTTTTAAGTGAAAAACTATCAATCGCAGATCACTGGCGTTTGTGTGCGGTAGTAACACAGAGTCTCCCATCGATCATAACGTTGGCCGAAATTCGGTAACTGTGGGAGTGTGTGAGATATAGTGTTTGAAATTGGTCGATCATGAATGTTTTCGTGTTTCATCCAAAGACTTGTGTGTATCCGTAAATTTTACCTTGCTGCCGGAACTACATAGCGCAGAAGACTGGTACTTGTGTGTGGTAATAGTATCGAGTCTCCCATCGTGCACTAGGGTGGTTAGATGTCTATAGCTGTCAATATGAATTCTTTACAATCACGAACGAAGTCGTGGGTACCAGCTAGTATTTAAATAATAAATCACTTTTAATGTATTTTTTCTTGACCAATACCAGCCAAAATAATAATGAAATTGGACTTAATATCCTAAGATGCAAACTTTCCTTGGTTAGTGATTATGAAACAAAACCACACATTGATCACTCATGAGTACCGGATCTAGGGTGGAAAGGGTGGGGGGCAATCCGAGGCAATTGACCCGAGTGGCAGCTTGTGGTGGTGGCAAAATTGTGTTGAGAAGGAGCGGTGAATGGCAAATTATGTTAGCTCCACTGCTGCCCCGGATGGCAGAATATGTTAGAAAGGGCGGAATTCTGTCATGGTTCGGAAAATTCCCAGACCCGCCACTGCCACTAGAGCTTCTTCGCAACACTCACTAACGTTCTTACAGACTGACATAACAAGTATTAATAAGGGGACTCTATGATATTTGAGCCATTGAAATTTGATGAATTTTATGGTTGAGTCAACGACGGCACACGAAACGATTCGGGCCATTTTTGAAGCCCCACGTAGCCCTACGTGGCTTTTGCCTCTACCCCCCCCCCCCCCACACGTAGCACATAGCTTTTTTCCCTTTTGATTCCAGAGGACATATTCTACTGTTTTCTCTTGTCAGACTATTGTAAATTACATACGAAGATAATTAACTGAGGGAAATAAATATTCACTTGCTGTCGTGAGTTCAGTTCCTAATTTTAACTGTGAAAAATGTTATGAAAGGAAAGCTACGTGGCCTGGCTCGAACCCCCCCCCCCTCCCCCCACATAGCCCAGCGTAGCCTTCCAGCTAACCCCTCCCCCCCCCCTCTGCACCGAGCCACGTAGTCCCTTATAAGAAAAGTCTGAAACTCGTAAATTTCCATATACAGTACTTACCCCCTTACGTGGGTAAGTAACATGAAATCGCTTTCCACCCTAATTACTTTATAAACCACAGATTGAAATTAAAAATTTTATTTCGGCACAACACCCCAACATCAAAATTCCACTGTACTTCCAGCAATCCTAGAAACAAGTAATTTGGTACACATATATGGTTTCATCCCTAAATCATAAGAAAAATCTGATATTGGAGTTTTTCCCCGTATTTATTTAATTACAATCCCAAACATAAAAATTCTGGCACATATTTGCGGCTTAGTTACTTTGTTCGGGATGAAGCTATAAACCTGAGATTTCTATACTATAGAGGGAAGCAAGTTTAACCAAAGCCTTAAATTTTACTTTGTTCCTATGGTTAGTTTGGAATTTACTTGTTATTTATTTGAGGTGGTAGTTAAACCAGCGGCACCGTTCATTGCTCGGCTACGAAGCATATTAATTGATTGCATAGATTGGGGCATTGTTGATAATTGATATTGTTGATTTTCCCTGTATTTATTGAATGGCAACCCAAACGTTCCAGTGCATATTTATAGGTTAATTGCTTTGTTCTGAATGAAGCTATATGCTCAAACCGTCGAACCTGTCTAGTGAAGAGAATCAATTTCCAAAATATTGTAAAACAGAAAAAACAAAAGAAGGTGCGGGGATGTGTGTCTGTGTGTGTGTGTGTTTCTTTTTTTTTAACGTTGCAGTGATTGTAAAACGTTGTTCATCTGAGAAATACTACTGCCAATGTAACCTCACAAAACAACTTAGGTAACTGGATTTCTTTTCGTACGAATCGAAACTGCATATTCACCATTAACCATGAATGCATAATTTTACAGCGCGGTTCAGGTCTCAGTTCCACGTAAACGCTAACTCGCTTTCTTTTGGTACTAATGGAAAATACATATGCGACATTGCCCTGGATGTATAATTTTACAGCTTGGTCGAGGATGTATTTTCACGTGAACACCTAATGTAGTTGGTGAGCAGAAACATGGCCTCGTAACAATCAACTTCGCAATATAGCATATTTCCTTCTTGGCTCCCTGGCATTGCGTCCTTGCCTAGATCAGCAAGTTTAACTAATATCTTAAATTTTAATTTGTTCCTGTGCTTAGTTTGGAATTTACTAGTAATTTTGTTTATGGTGGTATTGAAACCAACGGCAATTGCTCGGCTACGGAGAACACTCACTGTTTTCAGGGAATGGGGCATTGTTGGTAACGTATATTGTTGTCTTAAATTCTGAAATGTTCTTATCCAGTGATTTTCAAATGGAATAATTACATTTGAGAGGCGATTCAGAACAAGCGATAAACTTAAAAAAAGAAATGAGACCCCACAAAAACAATTCTGGTAAAAATAGGCCAAGTCTCGTGTTCGTGTAGTGACAGAAAGTTATGAGATCTTCTTCTGAGACAAGTCTACACTTTGCAGTGTGTATTCACTTCACTTTGTGAAACGGAATGCTTTCTCTCGGTGTCATAGATCGTTTATTTAGGAAAAAAAATCTGATGACATGGCCATTATTTACGTCATAATTTTTACTGATATTGAGGGAATAATATATTCTTGTCAAATTCGAAAAAGATCGAGGGAAATCTTGGCTTTTAAGTATTTATAAGTTTGATAAAACAACACATTTAAGGTATTTATATAGGTTAACTAAAACATGACCTGCATAATGGCCAAGTCATCAGATTTTTTTATCCTAAATAAACAATCTATGACACCGAGAGAAACCAATCTGTTCCACAAAGTGAAGTGAATACACACTGTAAAGTGTAGATTTGGCTCAGAAGAAGATCTCTTAACTTTTTGGCACTACATGATCACGAGACTTGGCCTATTTTTACAAGAATTGTT
>JARYHS010012178.1:0-74777 GCA_031002005.1 Vandiemenella viatica
ATACGTGGTCTCTGCTTGCAATTCACAAAATTTTGAAACACTTAAAATATTTGCACCAAATCACTGGCACACCTGTTAGCCACGGACAAGAACTGCATCAACAATCACACTCGCGCGACTCTGTCGGCTATAGTGGACAGCCTCAGTCATCCCTCTCAAAGTCGACTAGAGTCGCTTGAGTTGTTTGTCACTCAAATACGCTTGCAGTGGACGACCAGCCTAAATCAGTTCAAAATTGGAGAAGATATCGCTGAACATTCATACAAAAAAAGAAAATACAGACGAATTGAGAACCTCCTCCTTTTTTTGAAGTTGGTTAAAAAGGTATGAAGAATCAATTTTAAAAGACTTCACATTACAAAATAACTGGACCTCAAACATGACTTTTTCTCAAAGAGATTTAACAACAACAAACTTGCTTCAATGAGTGGATGCATGGCTGATCAAATTCAATATGGGTAATCCAGTTGATATAGCATAACTTGACTTTACCAAGGCTTCTGATAAGATTATCCATGAGCTGATTGGTCCACAAACTGAAATACACAGGGATACGGACCATGTCAATCAAACATACTTGAAACAGAAAATTTCGAGTAAGAATAGGCCAAACTTTTTCCAAACAGTCTAAGCATTTGGAATGCTTAATACGAAGAAGATAATCAGTGCATTGAAGAAGTTCAACGACATACCACCAAACCACCAAAAGTACTTTTATTTTTTTTGCTTATTGATTTACGCCTCATTGACATTGAGGTCATTAGAGGCAGGAAAGGACTGGGAACAAGAAAGGGGAAGGAATTCAGCCATGGAATTTTGAAGGAAGTGTCCCAGCATTCACCTGGAGTGATTTGGGTAAACCATGGAAAACCAAATTCTGGATGCCCGGACGGGGATTCGAAAAGGCATCCTCTTGAATCCAAGGCAACCAAAAGTACTGACAGGCTTTGAAGAAGATTGCAATTCTAGAACACAGAAGAGAAAGGGGAGACGCAATTGAAACCTACAAGATCCTTAATAGATTTTATGACGCAGCCAACTTCAAGCCATTGTTTCTACAATACAGAAACATTTACTTGGTATGACGAATTAAAGTACAGAACCAATTCCAATCCGCAATAAATTTAACAATCATAAACATGTTCAAAAATAACTAATTCTTACCATAAATAGCAGAGATAAAAGGTACATGACAAAGGAAAAATCATATTAATTGCTGTCTGATTATAAACAATAAATAAATAATGCTACTTTTGTCACTGGTTAAGCTATAGGACACTTTTCTATCCAAACAAAGGCTAAAACCTTAAAATCTTGACTAAAAGTCCATTTACATAGGAAAAAAAAAAAAAACAAGTAGCAAATTTCAATGAAACTATAAACAGTGACAGCTTATGCCATAATTAACATATAAGATACTTTTTGCAGTGATGAAGTTACATGGTTCCCAATCATACAATGCCCAAAATCATTAATTTTGGAATTTTTCTCTGCGCAAGCATTACACAAAAACTAATGAACAGATTTGAGCGAAACTTAAATACAGGTGATAGCTTATGTTACATACATTTTTTCCTGATAAGTAACAAGAAATCACTAATCATTTTAATGTAGGAGAGTGATAGTTTATAAACCATACATACTACAGAATTCCCCCAATAATCAAAATTTATGCTAATAGTGAAGAAAGTAGTAGTTGTTTTTATCCTTGTGTAGTTACTTATAGCTCTTTTCTCTCACATGTACAGAAATACTTCACTCTCACATGTTCAGAAATACTATAGCAACATCGGACTTTTATATCTCATAATCGCACATTCAAATTATTAAAAATATGATGGATTGACACTGTAATACAATTAGGGAATTTGTATGATAGGTTATACACATATCCATGCTAGGCAGAATTCACATCAAATTCTGTTTACAGATAAACATTGTATGCCCATCTGCAGTAGTTGCAGTTTTAAGGGGCAGTAGAAACAAATGATGTACACAAATGGGTTTCTAAACATTTATGTACAGCCAAGATTCAGAAGGATAGAGGAACCAAGAAAGAGAAACAAAAAGGATGCTCTGTTGCTTTTTCCAAGCTGATAGAAAGGACCCACAAAAAATGCATGGTTAATAACAACACATGTAAGAAAAATAAAAATTAATACTTGGGAAAAATATGTTCATATACATAAAAATATCAAGACAATCTATCTTCTATCTTTAAACAAGTAATTATTGTGTGTGTGTATATACAGGGTGTTACAAAAAAGTACGGCCAAACTTTCAGGAAACATTCCTCACAACACAAACAAAGAAAATATGTTATGTGGACATGTGTCCGGAAACGCTTACTTTCCATGTTAGTATGAGATATAAGTCTTTCTCGGCGTAACTTCGATATAAATTCTTCTCGGGTTTGCCGCCGAATCACATTTTCTACGTCCAGTGAAAGACGATTTGGGTTTAAAACACCGGGAGTGTACAGCATACCGTGCCAATGTGGTAAGAATTATATTGGTCAAACCATCCGCACTATCCAGGCCCGTATGACTGAACACCAACGCAACATCCGGTTGTTCCAACTAGAAAAGTCTGCTGTGGCACAACACGTTATCGAAAACGGTCACATTATGGATTTCGATAAGGTGAGAGTTTTAGCCAAGTGTTCCTTCTTCTGGGAATCTGTGATCAAAGAAGCTATCGAGATACGTCTTGATAATAATAATATGAACAGGGACTTGGGTGTATGGCTCAGTGACGCATGGAAGCCAGTTTTTGCCATTCTTAAACAACCAAGTGTCTCACTGACGGACGATAGGAGAGTGGAGAGTGGAGCACGGCGTATCGGTCCGACTACATCTGCAGCTGATCCTGTGGCCGACCAATCACAGACAAATATTACAGAACCGGGGTTATAGTCAGCCAATCGGAAGACTATATGGCTCCCTATGCATTTCTCGAGTTAAACATCAAAATTAATGATAGTAAATGTTTTAAGAATATATAATGTGGGTCTTTCATTAAAGAAGTCTTTGGATTTTTCTGTGTGAGAATAATGTGAACGATGACGCTATGAGAACAGTTATTGTGTCAGCCAATCAGAATACCGCTTGGCTCCCAAGGATTATCGAATTTAACATCATGATTAATAGTGGTGAATAATGTAAACGGTGATTCAATATGAACAGTGACGTTATGCGAACATTGACGTAGGTAATCAATCGTCTTTCTATTTTTAACAACCTCGGCTTTGGTTTCGCTGTGGAGCCAACTATCAGTACAACGCTGAGTATATCTACGCTTGGTTCCGCAACCGACCAATCGCAGTCACAGAATGGTTACGTCATTGGAGTCAGCCAATCGGAAGACGACAACGTTCCTGTCTCGTTCAGTTCCGCTATTCAGTCCAGTTTCTGTTGTTCCTTCAGATACAACAGTCCTGATGATGGCGGCAGTGGAAGTCGCCGAAAGCTCGACATTAGAAAATGTGATTCGGCGGCAAACCCGAGAAGAATTTATATCGAAGATACGCCGAGAAAGACTTATATCTCATATTAAATACCTCTACGGGGAGGATATGTACAAACAAGTAAGACTTCTGGAAAAGTTGCGGAGGAAGAAAGCCAGACTTCTGTGTTCCTTGACTTTCTTATTGAGATGTCGGGATTCCAACATTTACCTCGTTTTTGTCTGGTTGGCCATTGCATTTCTAGCACTAAAGCAAACCGTATTTTGCGTCGCGCCGGTTTTGCGCTCCTTCGAGAACGCATTCGTCACACGCGGTTTGAGCTTAACTGTAACGCACAAGAATTACTTCACTGCCATCTGGAGCTTGCAGCCAAACTGTCTCCGACCTCTTGGGAATGGGTGGATGCCACTACTTCTGCACAAGGTAGAATGGAGTTTGACAGAACATCGGCAAGACAGATTTCCAAGTTCAATCGTCTATCTCAAGCACGCTGGCCTTCTAAGGATGAAACTTTCAAACGTGCGGTAGTAAACCTCACTGGTACACAGCTGGATGAAGCAACTGAGAAAGTTTTATCCAAAGGGTTAAACTTTGCCCCAACCCCTGATAAGGTTCCTGTAAAGGATATTGTCTGTGCTATTGAAATAGTTGCTAGAAAGCTTCCTGGGGATGCGGCTGAAGAAGTCCGAAGGGAAACGTGCAGAGTTCTGGAGAAAGCCAAACCACCTAGGCCCAACATCACGAAATCGGAACGCTTCGCTCTCCGTGCGTTGCGTCGGAACGAAGAAGTGGTTGTGTTACCTGCGGACAAAGGGAATGCCACAGTTTTGCTTACATCTGATATGTATGAATCCAAAATACAAAATATGCTTGATGACACCGCTTATAAGCCCCTTAATGGTGACCCAACTTCCAGAGTTGAGAGGAAAGTGCAGCGCTTGTTAAGAAGGCCGGATTTACGCCTGATGTCGTCAAGTACCTTCGACCTCGTGCAGCCAGACCACCTAGGCTTTACGGCCTGCCAAAGATACACAAGGAGGATGTGCCTTTACGACCGATTGTAAGTACCATTGGTAGTCCTACATATAACTTGGCCAAGCATTTGTCTAAGATGCTTAGACCTTTCGTAGGTAATTGTCCGCACCATGTTAAAAACTCGACACAGTTTGTCGATACGCTCCGAAAGATGCGGTTGTCAGAGTCTGATATTATGGTCAGCTTTGATGTTGTCTCGCTCTTCACCAAGGTTCCTTTGAGAGACACACTGCAGCTGTTACAAGGTCTTTTTGAACCTACCTTGGTGGATCTGTTCGAACTAGTTCTAACTTCTACTTATTTTACCTATGGTGGGAGTTTTTATGAACAGACTGATGGTGTGGCAATGGGGTCTCCATTATCTCCTGTAGTAGCCGATCTGTTTATGGAACACTTTGAAGATCGAGCAATTGAAACTCCGTCCTAAACCAACATACTTCTATCGTTATGTGGACGATACATTTGTTGTTTGGCCCCATGGGATCCAGGGCCTTTATGAATTCATGGACCATCTCAATAGCATTCATGAAAACATCAGATTCACTATGGAGATAGAGAAAGATGGTAGATTGCCCTTTCTAGATATTTTAATCCAGCGGAGACCTGATGGTACCCTGTCACATAGTGTGTACAGGAAAATAACGCACACGGACCGTTATTTACATGCCGATAGTTTCCACCATCCGGCGCAGAAGAACACGGTGTTATACACGCTTGTACATAGAGCAAAGGCAATTTCAGACGCTGACAATCTGCAAGACGAACTGAACATCTCCGCCATACCTTCATGCGGAATGGATACCCGATCCAATTGATAGAACGGGCATTTCGAAAGAAAAAGGCAGATATACGTACTATTGAGGAAGAAGAACAGCCTAAAGACTTGCCTTCATCCCGTACGCAGGTAGCATCTCTGGGAAAATCGGCAGGATATTAAAACGACATGGAATCAAGTGCATTTTCCGCCCTCCTGCCAAAATACGGGATTTACTACGTCCAGTGAAAGACGATTTGGGTTTAAAAACACCGGGAGTGTACAGCATACCGTGCCAATGTGGTAAGAATTATATTGGTCAAACCATCCGCACTATCCAGGCCCGTGTGACTGAACACCAACGCAACATCCGGTTGTTCCAACTAGAAAAGTCTGCTGTGGCACAACACGTTATCGAAAACGGTCACATTATGGATTTCGATAAGGTGAGAGTTTTAGCCAAGTGTTCCTTCTTCTGGGAATCTGTGATCAAAGAAGCTATCGAGATACGTCTTGATAATAATAATATGAACAGGGACTTGGGTGTATGGCTCAGTGACGCATGGAAGCCAGTTTTTGCCATTCTTAAACAACCAAGTGTCTCACTGACGGACGATAGGAGAGTGGAGAGTGGAGCACAGACAGACAGACAGACGTCAATGACTGGGAAAGCGGTAGTCCCAGATTATGGGGAAGGTTGTGCGCTGCAGCGCATCTCCTTCCAGTTTGCTAGTATGGTTGTCGTATTCGGTGTGTCCTAATCAGGTTGTTCCTACCAGGTGTTTTACTTCTTTACTGGTGGTCAAGAATTTTCTTGGGCCACCTTAGTCGGTCATTGTATGTGGGGTCTGCTCCCAATGCTGAGATCAACGGATTGTTTGATTTCTGCGCATTTTCATAAAACTGCGTAGCCAGCTGTTTGATTCTGACACGAAGTTTCGGTAATCCACTCAGACGATGAAGGTATCAGTCCTCGTGTCCCTGGGGAGGTGATGAGCAAATCTGATGGCTCTATTCTGTATAGTTTGCAGTAGCTGAAGATATGCTTGCGCTGTGTTGCCCCACACACCGCAGCGTACTCCAGTATAGGTCTCACTAGGGCGGTGTATAGACGGATCCCTAGGTCCGGTCTTAATTTAGATGTGGGATTCAATACTGGGTAGAGCGAACTTAGTCTCCCAGATGCTTTGGCCCGAACGTTGGTGACGTGAGGTTTCCACGTCATTCCCCTATCAAGTTGGACACCGAGGTAAGTTGCCGTCCTCGTCCAGGTTATATGCTCGCCGAAGAGTACCAGAGGAGGTAGCTGAGGAACTTTCTTCCTGGTAATGATAATTGCCTGGCTTTTGGAAGCGTTATAGGCAAGCCTCCATTTAGTGCCCCATTGCTGAATGTTGTCGCAAGCCTGCTGTAGCCTTCTGCGTAAGAGATGAACATTCAGGCTCTTAGCAAAATAGGCGGTGTCGTCAGCATATAACGCTTTCTTCACGCGAGCTGTGGATGGTGTATCCGCCGTGTATAAACTGTACAGGACTGGGCCAATAACTGACCCTTGTGGGACCCCGCAGAGATGTTCTTAATAGCTGAGATGCCACCGTCCATCACAACTCTGAAAGTTCTTCCCTCAAGATAGTTCTTCAGGAGCTTAACATGGGAGAGTGGTACTCCTTGAGTGAGCAGTTTATATATGAGACCCTGATGCCAGACGGAATCAAAAGCACGGCTGACATCAAGCAGTACTGCGCCGAAGTATTCCCGACGTTCGAAGGCGGAGAAGGCCTCTTCTGTGAGACGGAGCAGTTGTTGGGGTGTTGAGTGATGTCTTCGAAAACCGAACTGTTCATCAGGCAACAGCCCCTCTCTGTCGATGACAGCGCGTAGTCTTTTGAGATAGAGACGCTCAAAAACTTGGAGAGAGTCGGCAAAAGACTGATTGGCCTGTAGGACTTGGGGGATCTTCTGTCCTTGCCCTACCTTCGGAATCGGTATGATGTCAGCATGCTTCCAAGTAGTTGGATATTCACCCGTTAGGAGAATTGGTTGAAGGCGTCTGTTACAAACTGAACGGCGATTGGGGGCAGTTGACGAAGGATGCCTCCGCCGATGCCATCGTGTCCTGCAGCTCTCTTTAACAATGAGGCTCGAGAGCATAGACGCAACCTCTTGTGTCGTTATCTCGCAATGCGATCCTCTTCAGGGGGAACGGCTTCAAGGAATCGCCGCAGTCTTTCTTCGACCAGACGAATATGGTCGTCGTCTTTGGCTCGTTGACTGGTTGAAAATTTGCCTCGAAGTTTACGGCCAGAGCTTCTGCCTTTTCCTCAGGCTCACAGACATAGTCATTTCCGACCACCAGTGGCGGGATTTTATGCCTCCTCCGGAGTAGGGCCTTCGTCGTACGCCAGGCGGACCCGTCCTCGACGTCCAAGGTGGAGATGAAGTTGGACCATTCCGAGATGTTGTGCTTGTCCACTTCAGCCTTAATTTCCCTCTGCATGCGATTAATTATTCGCTTAGTGGCTGCATCACGAGTGACATGCCACTCCCTAGTCAGATGATTCTTGACGATGATGGCCTCTCTGATTTCCGGAGGGAGTTGCCTCGAACGGATCGGCTGTTTGCGTCTCGGCCGGGTGGCCGCATCTGCAGCCTCATTGATCCAATCCGCCAAGTTGGCCATAGCGGTGGAAGGGCCGGATACAGCCGGTGGCGGTGCCTCTTCTATGCGCAGAGAGAGGAAATCTTTGAAAGAATCCCAATCTATGTAATTGAGATTCCTGCGTAGTTTGTCGGCTCGTGGAGTGACATCTGCAGCCATGTAAAACAAAACAGGAATGTGGTCTGAAGATAAGGCAGTTTTTGAGACCACAGCTATGTTTGTTGCAATCCTTTCGTGATTGCAATGTCCAGGACATCAGGCAGTCCGTGTCCGTAGATGGTGGGTTCAGTTGGACCCCAGGTAACGGCATCGTTGTTTTCACAACTCGCAGGAGCTTCCGGCCGTTCGTGTTGGTGACGCGAGAGTTCCATGCAGCATGTTTGGCGTTAAGATCTCCCGCTATGAAAACGTTACCGCGCAGACGAAGGAGGGCCGAGAAGTCTGCTTCATGTAGACGGCTCCTGGAGGTCTATAAGCTGCCACAAATAGTACTCTCCCTCGGGAAGTCTCGACGGCGACACCAGTAGCTTCGATGGTCTCCAAAGGTGGCAAATTTATCTGATAATGCTTTATGGTATTCTTGACGTATACAGCGGTACCACCTCCCGCTGTAGGTCGATCGTGCCTATAGCAAGAGTAGTTGGGTGCGGCGGCTTTCACCCCCGGCTTGAGGTGCGTTTCATTTACGAGGCAGACGTCTATCCCCTCGTCGCGTAGAAATTCTTTGAATTCGCCCAACTGTCGCCAGAGGCCGTTGGCGTTCCATGAGCATATGGTGAGATCCTCAATGGCATTAGCCATGATGTTCCTTGTTAGCTTGTTGGACGGCAATTACTGCCAACTTGACTGCCTCAGCGGTTTGTTTTGGTAAGTCAGTGATTTGCTTATGGAGATCTTGGACTAACGTGGTGACCGTCTGTAGCAGAGACATCACCATGTTCATGAGCAACGCAGTGTCAACCTGAGGGTTGTCCTTGTCTGGAGGACGGCAATTTGGCTCGTCCGCCTTCTGACTCTTATTTGAGGTTTCCTTGGTTTGGGTGGAAGAGAGGTTATTGTGATTATCCCTCTGATCCTTCCTTGTATCCGAGAGTGGAGCAGACAGACAGACAGACAGACAGACGTCAATGACTGGGAAAGCGGTAGTCCCAGATTATGGGGAAGGTTGTGCGCTGCAGCGCATCTCCTTCCAGTTTGCTAGTATGGTTGTCGTATTCGGTGTGTCCTAATCAGGTTGTTCCTACCAGGTGTTTTACTTCTTTACTGGTGGTCAAGAATTTTCTTGGGCCACCTTAGTCGGTCATTGTATGTGGGGTCTGCTCCCAATGCTGAGATCAACGGATTGTTTGATTTCTGCGCATTTTCATAAAACTGCGTAGCCAGCTGTTTGATTCTGACACGAAGTTTCGGTAATCCACTCAGACGATGAAGGTAATCAGTCCTCGTGTCCCTGGGGAGGTGATGAGCAAATCTGATGGCTCTATTCTGTATAGTTTGCAGTAGCTGAAGATATGCTTGCGCTGTGTTGCCCCACACAACCGCAGCGTACTCCAGTATAGGTCTCACTAGGGCGGTGTATAGACGGATCCCTAGGTCCGGTCTTAATTTAGATGTGGGATTCAATACTGGGTAGAGCGAACTTAGTCTCCCAGATGCTTTGGCCCGAACGTTGGTGACGTGAGGTTTCCACGTCATTCCCCTATCAAGTTGGACACCGAGGTAAGTTGCCGTCCTCGTCCAGGTTATATGCTCGCCGAAGAGTACCAGAGGAGGTAGCTGAGGAACTTTCTTCCTGGTAATGATAATTGCCTGGCTTTTGGAAGCGTTATAGGCAAGCCTCCATTTAGTGCCCCATTGCTGAATGTTGTCGCAAGCCTGCTGTAGCCTTCTGCGTAAGAGATGAACATTCAGGCTCTTAGCAAAATAGGCGGTGTCGTCAGCATATAACGCTTTCTTCACGCGAGCTGTGGATGGTGTATCCGCCGTGTATAAACTGTACAGGACTGGGCCAATAACTGACCCTTGTGGGACACCCGCAGAGATGTTCTTAATAGCTGAGATGCCACCGTCCATCACAACTCTGAAAGTTCTTCCCTCAAGATAGTTCTTCAGGAGCTTAACATGGGAGAGTGGTACTCCTTGAGTGAGCAGTTTATATATGAGACCCTGATGCCAGACGGAATCAAAGGCACGGCTGACATCAAGCAGTACTGCGCCGAAGTATTCCCGACGTTCGAAGGCGGAGAAGGCCTCTTCTGTGAGACGGAGCAGTTGTTGGGGTGTTGAGTGATGTCTTCGAAAACCGAACTGTTCATCAGGCAACAGCCCCTCTCTGTCGATGACAGCGCGTAGTCTTTTGAGATAGAGACGCTCAAAAACTTTGGAGAGAGTCGGCAAAAGACTGATTGGCCTGTAGGACTTGGGGGATCTTCTGTCCTTGCCTACCTTCGGAATCGGTATGATGTCAGCATGCTTCCAAGTAGTTGGATATTCACCCGTTAGGAGAATTTGGTTGAAGGCGTCTGTTACAAACTGAACGGCGATTGGGGGCAGTTGACGTAGGATGCCTCCGCCGATGCCATCATGTCCTGCAGCTCTCTTTACAATGAGGCTCGAGAGCATAGACGCAACCTCTTGTGTCGTTATCACGTCAATGCGATCCTCTTCAGGGGGACGGCTTCAAGGAATCGCCGCAGTCTTTCTTCGACCAGACGAATATGGTCGTCGTCTTTAGGCTCGTTGACTGGTTGAAAATTTGCCTCGAAGTTTACGGCCAGAGCTTCTGCCTTTTCCTCAGGCTCACAGACATAGTCATTTCCGACCACCAGTGGCGGGATTTTATGCCTCCTCCGGAGTAGGGCCTTCGTCGTACGCCAGGCGGACCCGTCCTCGACGTCCAAGGTGGAGATGAAGTTGGACCATTCCGAGATGTTGTGCTTGTCCACTTCAGCCTTAATTTCCCTCTGCATGCGATTAATTATTCGCTTAGTGGCTGCATCACGAGTGACATGCCACTCCCTAGTCAGTTGATTCTTGACGATGATGGCCTCTCTGATTTCCGGAGGGAGTTGCCTCGAACGGATCGGCTGTTTGCGTCTCGGCCGGGTGGCCGCATCTGCAGCCTCATTGATCCAATCCGCCAAGTTGGCCATAGCGGTGGAAGGGCCGGATACAGCCGGTGGCGGTGCCTCTTCTATGCGCTGAGAGAGGAAATCTTTGAAAGAATCCCAATCTATGTAATTGAGATTCCTGCGTAGTTTGTCGGCTCGTGGAGTGACATCTGCAGCCATGTAAAACAAAACAGGAATGTGGTCTGAAGATAAGGCAGTTTTTGAGACCACAGCTATGTTGTGTTGCAATCCTTTCGTGATTGCAATGTCCAGGACATCAGGCAGTCCGTGTCCGTAGATGGTGGGTTCAGTTGGACCCCAGGTAACGGCATCGTTGTTTTCAACAACTCGCAGGAGCTTCCGGCCGTTCGTGTTGGTGACGCGAGAGTTCCATGCAGCATGTTTGGCGTTAAGATCTCCCGCTATGAAAACGTTACCGCGCAGACGAAGGAGGGCCGAGAAGTCTGCTTCATGTAGACGGCTCCTGGAGGTCTATAAGCTGCCACAAATAGCACTCTCCCTCGGGAAGTCTCGACGGCGACACCAGTAGCTTCGATGGTCTCCAAAGGTGGCAAATTTATCTGATAATGCTTTATGGTATTCTTGACGTATACAGCGGTACCACCTCCCGCTGTAGGTCGATCGTGCCTATAGCAAGAGTAGTTGGGTGCGGCGGCTTTCACCCCCGGCTTGAGGTGCGTTTCATTTACGAGGCAGACGTCTATCCCCTCGTCGCGTAGAAATTCTTTGAATTCGCCCAACTGTCGCCAGAGGCCGTTGGCGTTCCATGAGCATATGGTGAGATCCTCAATGGCATTAGCCATGATGTTCCTTGTTAGCTTGTTGGACGGCAATTACTGCCAACTTGACTGCCTCAGCGGTTTGTTTTGGTAAGTCAGTGATTTGCTTATGGAGATCTTGGACTAACGTGGTGACCGTCTGTAGCAGAGACATCACCATGTTCATGAGCAACGCAGTGTCAACCTGAGGGTTGTCCTTGTCGGGAGGACGGCAATTGGCTCGTCCGCCTTCTGACTCTTATTTGAGGTTTCCTTGGTTTGGGTGGAAGAGAGGTTATTGTGATTATCCCTCTGATCCTTCCTTGCATCCGGTGAGTTACGCGGTAGGTTTGTAGAAGCCTCAGCGTAAGTGGTTCTTTGAGTGGATTCCAGGGTAGTTTGATCCTGATTCGTCTTTTTGTTGGCAGATTCGGTTGTTTCATCCTCCTTCTTCTTCTTCTGTTGCTTCTTCTTAAGCATCATTGCAATGTAGGAAGCGTTGTTGGCTTTCTGTTTCTCATTGAATTTACTAAAGGCTTGGCATTTGCGATAACTTGCAACATGCTCTCCGCCACAGTTAGCGCATTTTGGAAGAGTTTCGCCTTTCTTCAGGGCGCATTCTCTAGTGTGTGTTCACCAGCGCACTTTACGCATTTTGGTGGCATAACACAGTGACGGGAAACATGACCCACACCTTGGCAATTGAAACACTGAGGTGGCCCTCGAGTGCTTCGTAGCTTTTCGTTGTAACTTTAACAGAGCAGAGTGACGTCATCTTATAAATTGCTCTGTTGTCCATATTGTCAGAGAGAACCACCAAGAACAGTGGAATCTCTTGTCCAGTTTTAGGAGAGCGCAGTCTGACAACTGTTCTCGCCACCAAATTGCGTTCCTCCAGCTCTTCTTTAATATATTCTGGGGAGAAGTTAAATGGTAATCCTCTGATGACCACCTTGATGTTTTTATCCGCTTCTGTCGGAAATGTATAGAAGGGGATTTGGTGTGTTGACGCATAGGCAGAGATAGCCTGGTGGTCAGCCTTAGTCTTGGGTAGGAGTTTGTAGAGGTCGCGACCGGCAGGCCTCACTCCGCACTCGTTCTTGCAATCTTCTTTAAGATGGTGTACAGATTTCTGTAATCATCCTTGTATGAAACCATAAGCGGGGCCGGTTTAGGTTCCCTGGTGGCAGTTTCGGGAGCACCGTCCTTAGCTGGCCCGTCAGCAGTGAGCAGCGGCGCGAACGAGTTGCTTGTGCTAGCCGAGCTTGTAGCTGTGGCTGTTTTGATGTTCAGTTGAGCCGCTGGGGCTGGTCGGCGCGGTTTGCGCCAGCCTTCTTCATCCTCAGTTATCCTTGATCTGTTGCCTTTGGGTGGTGGGGGAGGCATCTTGGTCCTCGTCTTGACGGCGAGTTTTGCTGTCCTTTTGGTTTGCCTGACTTCCTCCTTGTCATTGCCGAGGTTGTCCGCGCCCCTCTTGCGCGAGGAGGTGGCCTCTTCGTAATCCATCACCGAATAGCTGCAGTGAACATCAGGTTGAGTGATGACATTAGGAGCTGTAGCAGCACCATAGACAGGTCCCTCTTGCATGGCGATTTCCGAGGAGTGGCCTCCGTCAGAAGGCATAATAGTGCTTCCGGCAGAAGATAAGTCTCTGTCGGTGGGCATGACGACGCTTTCTTCAGCAGACATAGGAACAGGAGTGTTGTGCTGACCCCGTGTTATCACCGCAAGGTTCCTGGGGTCAGACACAACCCTAGCGCTCTCACCAGGGGGTTCCACTCCGCTCGGGAGTGGGCCGTGTGGTGGTAAATCCCTATCGCCTCGGAATGGGAGGGCAAAGGATCCCCAAAGAAGAAGCAAGCAATTTCGCTTACAATCACCTTCGCTAAGCGAGATAGAATTAGCATACACGAGTCACAGAGAAGCGTACACGCGTATACCAATACCAGCACGCTCTCAGAGTGAGAGTGGAGCAGGGCGTATCGGTCCGACTACATCTACAGCTGAATCTGTAGCCGACCAATCACAGACAAGTATTACAGAACCGGGGTTATAGTCAGCCAATCGGAAGACCGCATGGCTCCCTATGCATTTATCGAGTTAAACATCATAATTAATGATGGTAAATGTTTTTAAGAATATATAATGTGGGGTCTTTCATTAAAGAAGTCTTTGGATTTTTCTGTGTGAGAATAATGTGAACGATGACGCTATGAGGACAGTTATTGTGTCAGCCAATCAGAATACCGCTTGGCTCCCTAAAGATTATCGAATTTAACATCATGATTAATAGTGGTGAATAATGTAAAAGGTGTTTCAATATGAACAGTGACATTATGCGAACATTGACGTAGGTAATCCATCGTCTTTCTATTTTTTAACAATCTCGGCTTTGGTTTCGCTGTGGAGCCAACTATCAGTACAACGCTGGTGTATATCTACGCCTGGTTCCGCAACCGACCAATCGCAGTAAAGGAATGGTTACGTCATTGGAGTCAGCCAATCGGAAGTCGACAACGTTCCTGTCTGGTTCGTTCCGCTATTCAATCCAGTTTTTGTTGTTCCTTCAGACACAACAGACCTGATGATGGCGGCAGTGAAAGTCGCCGAAAGCTCGACAGTAGAAAATGTGATTCGGCGGCAAACCCGAGAAGAATTTATACCTTCATGTGTGTTTTTGTATGAATAAAGTACTACGATAAGCTGTTTGAGTGCTCTTGATCATTTTCTAAGGTTTATTTTAAGCACAATATTCCCGCACCTGTATCACCAAAACAAAAGGAAATCGTTCACATGTCTATATGAACCTTCCTACTCAATAATGTTTACACTAAACTACCTCGTTCAATATTTATCCTCCTGGATCACCCAGTATAAAAAGAAACATCCTAGATAATATAGTTTAATTTTTTGTTAGTGTCTCATATCTTGCACACTGTGTGAACTAGGACAGAATTTTCAGCAAGCAATAAGGAAACATGGTAAATTGGATTTATGAAGTGATTTTGGGGAACCATGGAAAACCAAAATCTGGATCGTAGGGTCTAGAATTCACCAAACATCATACTGAATGACATTACTGCTCACCCACCAGGTTCACTCAATCTATATGAAGAATTGGGAGATGTACGTTTCTACCAAATAGATCATAGCTGATCTGGATAATTGGAAACAAAGGCACTTTACAACCATTTAGGGTTTTTCCTCTTATTTTTCTGTAGCATTATGGCTCATTGATACCATTAGGACTGAGAAAGGATTGGTCACAATGAATGGGAAGGAACTCAGCCATTCAATTTTGGAGGAACAAGCTCAAAATACACCTAAGTAATTTATAGAAACCATGAAAAAAAAAGCATGGCATAGCCAAAATCAGACCAGGATTGAAAACACATTCTACCAAACTGCACGACAAAGTATTAACCTTCAGTCAAAGTAAACTTCCTCATAGGAGAAGGTCAGTTACGGTGATTGTAAAAACTCCAGTATGCAGGAATCAAACAAGACAAATAATCTGATAAAGGGCTACAACAAAGTTTTTACTGATTGCCTTTTTTATTTATAAAAGTGAATGCAAAATTATCATATGTATAAGAAAAACCTTTTTTGTATTATACAGGGTGATTCAGGAGGAACGGTGATACTTAACTTTCAAAAGAAGGCAAAACCAGCTACTAAATTGCTATGGAAAAGAAAGTTATATTTCATTTAAAAAGAAATATGGCTCACCTTAGACAGGCAACTAAATCAACTCCTAAAGGACAATAGTATATTAGTAAATAAAAAAAAAACTACCGAAGGATAAGGAAATATGACCCAAAACTTACCGGAGATGAAGGCGGCTGGAAATGACAAAAACAAACAAACAAACAAAAATTCAATATTTCAGCAAGCAGCCTTATTCGTGAGACGTTAGACATCAGGAAGAGTAAGATATTTAAGCAGAAATGGCTGTCTGGTGAATGTCATAACTGGCGCAGATGGTAGTGCAGGAGAGGGGGGGGGGGGCAGCAAAGCTCAGGTATTGGATCAATAATCGATACTATTGGCGGTATATTCTTATTGAAAGTGGTGGACCAACATAAAAACTAATTGAGTAAACATATATAAATCAAATTTTGAAGAAGAAAAAACTATAAGTGAAAAATAAAATATACGAATATTAGAAATATAAATAATAGAGATAATAAACGCTGGGTCTGGTGGGAGGAATTTATTGGAGATTGAGACCTGGAGGATGTCTGGTGTCCAGGATATTCTGATAGGCTAGTTAGTTCCTATCTTTGTAAGTCAGAGGAGGTTGTTAATCAGGGAAAACTCTGATCGCCCTAACTGAGAAACAGATGATAAAAATTATTGATTTTGTGGGAACTGGCATGTTATGCAACTGGATGGGCCTCATTGTTAGTGTATACTGCCTGCCTGTGGCCATTCATTCTCATAGCAAGTGGGTTAGTAGTGAGGCCTATATATGAGCTGCAGCAATGGAGGCATGTAAGTTGATATATGAGGTGTGTTGTCATGCAAGTAGCATGACCATTGATGGGGAATGTTTCACCTGTGGTGGGATTGGAGTAAGTGGTAGTGGTGTCATAAGTGAATAATGATGTAACGGAATCATGATGTCCAATAGACCTGGAGAAACAACAAGAAAATCATACAGATGATGCTAACTCCATTTCCAAGAGAGTAAATATGGAGCTCTATGTTTCATATATAAATTGACAGTCAATGGCCTATCACGAGTATACTCCATCTTTAGTGTTATCCCCACCAGATCAAATTGATGTAATCCTCACTAGTTCGTGGTGAGATGTTATAATACAAACTCAATGATTCAACAACAGGGCATGTCATAAAATCGCTGTGCTTTCATGATGTCTATACAAACACAATGGTCTGTTAAACAGTACACAGATTTTTAAGGGGAAAAAGCAGTGATTTTTACAGCAACAAAAAAAGGAAGAGAGTTGAAGTTACTATTATCTGTAAGTCAGTCAGAGACTAATAAGAATAGTTAGTTTGACCTCAGAACTGTTTATTTGTAACAGTTGTAAATTACAAAGATATACTCATGTCTCAAACCACCAACAGCGACAGTAATGTAAGCCGACACAACTTAATGTAAACTACCACTGAAGCAGCAAGTGATTAAACAACTTTTTGTCATTATGAAATGGAATCTATCAATAAATTTCACATCTTGGTCTATGATTATGTGTCAAATGCAGTAAGGAATAGCACATTACCAGTTACAGTTCACCTACGCAACTGAAAAGAACTATTATATACTTGTATATATTTCAAAAGAAATATTTAAGTAATATTTTTTACCTTATAATCTTCAGTTAGTACTAGCAAGTGACTAAAGAGCAGGAATTTTACAGAAACACAAGAACTAAGTTATTTGGAGCAAAATATAAGTAAGTGGTTTGATATATATGCACAACACTTCACTGAAAAACACACCCCTACCTAATTCAACACATGTGAATAATTTATCAGTAGACTTGTGCAGGATAATTCTGTTAGCAGAATGAGGATACTAAGAAATGTGAACTCTATACGTGTAGCTTAGACTGAAAAGTGAATCTTTTCCAATTTTCAGACCATTAAACACAAAAATGTATCAGTCACATTCTGTTGAATAGTAAATATAAAATACACTTTAAGAACTTCATAATAACTGAAAATGGAAAGCAAGATACTCAAGAAACCAATTTTCACACAACTAGAAACAGGTTTTCCTCAAGAGCTTTGTAACATATTCAGATAATCACTAAACACAGATAAAAACACTGATAGCAGTCACTGTAGAATACAAACATAGTAAATGGTGTTTCAGTTTTAAGTTCCTGTGTCTGTAATAATTTTCATATAAAAAAATATATTTGCGCAGTAACTGCTGCGAAAAGGACTTTTTTCTTCGGTTTCGTCCGGCCATTTATTACAGTTAAACACTAACAAACATCGTTTAGTTACTATAAATCCATTTGCTCGTATTTTTTTCAGGTACTCAAGCACAACTTAGTTAAAGGTATCGTGAACATCATGTGGTCAACTCATACAGTTTAACGAGCAAAATGTGCTAATTCACAAATCTTTACAAACCGAAGTGAACAGCAAGGGAGTGAAGGTGTGTCCTGCTGTTAAGCAGTGCTGTAAGATTCCGTAAGCAGCTTTAAGCTGTAAACCTACCTCTTCCGGAATATACACAGCATTTATCGGCTCCATATCACCTGCTACTGTTGTCTTGAGACAGCAAAACACAATATAACTCCACAGCAAAATAACAACGTCCACCTCAACAGCTGATAGGTTCTGCTGCAGAGATACTTAATGTCCCAGAGTAAGAATTCCACTCTCAACTTCTGCCCTCAAAAACTAATATCATTTCTGTCTGAAATCTAAATGTTTGCCAGGCTTTCCTTAATTCCGTCGACAGATATAAATTTTGCGGATAAGCCAACAATTTTTTTTTTTTTTTTTTTTTTTTTTTTTTTTTTTTTTTTTTTTTTTTTTTTTTTTTTTAAACTAATCCACGGAAATGGAAACGTTAGTAAATGTGTAGATTTGTGAAAAACCAAGTTACATCCCAATATGTTTACTCAGTTTCATTTCACTCTTCTCATACTAATTAGAAAAATGTTTAGAAAAATTACTTTTAATATCGACGAACCTTAACTGCAAGTTGTAATTTTAATGTTACCTGAATTTGTACATTTGATTCTTGTTTTAATTGTTTAAGTTCAGTTGAGATGAATTGAATTTATTTTGCGAGGGACAGCTTCCTCCGGTGGTAATCATGCAATTATTTTTATTATATTATTATCATTATTATATTGTTATTATCGTGAATACTGTCTTATATACTTTGAGGGTTAAATTCCTCCACACGTCTGCTTTTGCGAATTACGAATTTAAAATCCTTCGACCTTTTGATAAACTATTCATCACTTCCCACTGTAATTCCTTACACTGCCTAACGCGGTATCTACAAAAGAAAAATATTCCCAATCCCTTATTCAAGACATCGAGCGACAGTTGAGAGTCGAGTGCCCGTGGATATCCTTTCCTTTGCAGCCACTACTCACAATTATTCGAGCCTATCTATGTTGTAGTTCATGCAATTCTTTTAAGTTTTGCGTATATTATTACTTAGTTCATTATGCTTCTACAGTTCACTAATACTAGTCTTATTGCCGGATTTTTTTATATTTTTAACGTCGATCTTCTCCTTCCCAGTTCTGCCCCCATCAGTTATTGTTTCAGTAGTGTTATGCATTTCTTTATTATTTTTCCCATCATGGATCTCCAGCCTCTCTAACCTAACAAAGGCACAATCCTGAATCACTCATCGCGGGTACAGCTTGAGCTTACAACTCAGAAAATACACCTTTGCCCCTTCTGTTTATTTATATGCCATGCCTTAAAAAAAAAAAAAAAAAAAAAAAAAAAAAAAAAAAAAAAAAAAAAAAAATCTACCAATAGTGTCAACAGGCATAACGCGTACTTTCAAAATTCAGAAGAGAGCATTCAGAATAATGACAAATCACAAATCATGGGAATCTTGTATACCCTTATTTAAATATATAAATATTCTTCCACTACCAAGCATTTACATCTTTGAAACCATTATGATTTTTTGAAATAATGTCATAGGTAAAGATGCAGCTCTTAAAACAAATAAGTAGGTACATGATCATTTCACAAGGAAACAATAAGATTTGCATGTTATGCATACAGAAACAAAAATGTATCAAAATGGAACATTTCACATAGGGAATAAGCTTTTTAATAAATTACCGCATAATGCAAAAACAACAGCAGAAAGGAAATTTTTGAGAAATTTTTGATGTTATACCTTCAATACCACCCATTTTACTATGTAGAAGAATATTTGAATTGTATGAATTAATTTAATGAAAATAATGTAATGTAAATTTAAATCATATTTTATAATTGGCGTGTCTCATATAATTATGTATAAAGTACATGTATGTGATTTAGAGGACAAATAAAATACTACTACTACTACTACAAGACAGAACCATTTACCCAAGTAGCACCTTTCTTTAGACGCTTACCCCCCTCACAATGTAGTTCTACTATGGCTGGTCATGGTGACTTAGTACCTGCATGAATTCAATGTAATATGTAACTCGTGTTTCTATACTATTACTATTACTACGCGATTCACTAAAAGTGTGTGGCGGAGGGTTTGGAAGGGATATACTGGATATGGCAGGAGGCGCGCAATTGCTATTGTGAGGAACCATCCCAGCATTCGCATGGAGCGATCTGGGGACACCATGGAAAACCCAGATCAGGATGGCTGTCCATACAATTTCCTGCATCTCCAACTAACACTACTCCGTCGTCTTTAGCGAATCTCCTACAAAGTGAACATGAATCCTCTATTTCCTGGTACAATGTTGCACTATGTATGAAAAAACGTGAGACCTGATGCCCTGTGCCTAATTGATCCTGATGGCTACTAACTAGTAGAGGAACTATATTCTTATTCTTCCTTTCTTTCTTTCCTTGCAATTATATGATGCTCTTCTCCTACCAATTCTGGTAACCTATCAAACTTATTTTACCCTACTATTTCTGAAGTGTCCTGCTTCTTTATCCTGTTAATTGTATTTTTCCTACGACCAGTTATCAGCTCCCAATTATCCTTCTCATCCTCCTTAGCAAACCCACCATCTATTCTTTCTGCCTCCATAGTCTGAGCCTCCACAGGCCAAGCCTCTACACACTGAGCCTGTATATTTCGGGCCTTCATAGGCCGAGCCCATGCAGGCTTAGCCTCCAAATCTCGAGCCTCTACACACTAGGCCTGTATATTGTGGGCCTTCAAAGGCCGCGAACATGCAGGCTTAGCCTCCACAGACCAAGCCTCTACACACTGGGCCTTTATATTGTGGGCCTTCACAGGCTGAGCCTATGCAGGCTTAGCCTCCACATCCCGAGCCTCTACACACTGGGCCCGTATATTGCAGGGCTTCACAGGCTGACCCACGCAGGCTTAGCCTCCACAGGCCGAGCCTCTAAACACTGTGCCTGTATATTGCAGGGCTTCACAGGCTGAGCCCATGCAGGCTTAGCCTCCACCAGCCGAGCCTCTACACACTGTGCCTGTATAATGCAGGGCTTCACAGGCTGAGCCCATGCAGGCTTAGCCTCCACAGGCCGAGCCTCTACACACTGTGCCTGTATATTGCAGGGCTTCACAGGCTGAGCCCATGCAGGCTTAGCCTCCACAGGCCGAGCCTCTACACACTGTGCCTGTATATTGCAGGGCTTCACAGGCTGAGCCCACGCAGGCTTAGCCTCCACAAGCCGAGCCTCTACACACTGTGCCTGGATATTGCAGGGCTTCACAGGCTGAGCCCATGCAGGCTTAGCCTCCACAGGCCGAGCCTCTACACACTGGGCCTGTTTATTGCAGGGCTTCACATTCTGAGCCCATGCAGGCTTAGCCTCCACAGGCCGAGCCTCTACACACTGTGCCTGTATATTGCAGGGCTTCACAGGCTGAGCCCATGCAGGCTTAGCCTCCACAGGCCGAGCCTCTACACACTGTGCCTGTATATTGCAGGGCTTCACAGGCTGAGCCCACGCAGGCTTAGCCTCCACAAGCCGAGCCTCTACACACTGTGCCTGGATATTGCAGGGCTTCACAGGCTGAGCCCATGCAGGCTTAGCCTCCACAGGCCGAGCCTCTACACACTGGGCCTGTTTATTGCAGGGCTTCACATTCTGAGCCCATGCAGGCTTAGCCTCCACAGGCCGAGCCTCTACACACTGAGCCTTTACAGGCCGAGCCCATGCACTGAACATCTGCATTCGCATCCGCAAAGATGCCATCCCCAACAACCCTAATTTGGACGGATGGAGCTATCATGTAAGGCCACCTTTACGCTACCGAGCGTGTTGGTGAGCGGTGATGCTCTGGCCTCGCGTTACGGAGGACGCGGGTTCGATTCCGCGTCCGGGCATCCAGATTTGTTTTTTCCATGTTTTCCCCAAATCACTCTAGGCGAATACTGGGATGCTTTCTTCAAAATTACACGACCGAATTCCTTCCCACTACTTTCCCCAATCTAATTTCCTCCACGACAACGGGGCGTAAAGCCATAAGTAAAAAAAAAATATTACTTCCGCTACATTCTTCCATTCTTCCTGTAGTGTATTTTCTGGGAAGTATAAACCGCTGTCAATTTTATTAAATCAACAGCTAGTTGTTTTTCATCTACCACACAAAATAGTGCCGAACCGTACAAGGCACCCACTACAACAGGGGTGGCCAACCCAAATGATCTTGAGGACCTCTTTGTAAATGCGTCATAACTCTGTGGGCCACATATAAAATTATATATCCCCATATTAGATGGGACATATTACATGTTCCAAGATACGCGCGCATCATGAGTTCGCAGAGTATAAGTTAATTCTCCTGCGAACTCATAACTAAAAACTCATTAATAAAATATTCAATATCTGTCATATATTCCCAAGAATATTATTTTAAAATCAAAGTTATTTTTTATTATATGGATGAAAAATTAATATATTTTTTCAATACAGCAGTTTTCACTACTTTGACCATTATAAAATAAATATATTTTGTAAAAATGTGATGAATCTGGCGGGCCGCGGGCTGGTCACCCCGCGTTACAGGACGGGTGATGGTGTAGTGAACACATGTTATTGCTTCATTACGGCGATTATCATGTTGTCTGAAACGCTCTGTAGCAGTCTGGGTTAATTCCAAGTAATCAAATCCCTGAAATATCCCAATGTCTCCTGCATCACCATTTCTCTATACAGAAAAATCAGTTATGGAAATACACGCAGTTTTTGAGCTATGCGAGCATAACCTGCTGAGATTCAAGTGGCAAGAGTTGGCAACACTGCCTCACATCGCTCTTACATAGTTGCAAGCATTGCCCAGTCTCCACCTCCAGGAAAATTTTAACATAATGTTCGTGCTAAAAATACTGTATATTTTATATTGGATTAGTTTGATATTACAGTACTTCATCTCACTAATTTGTGAAATGCATCACGAAACATATATTTTGCGTTTATTAATGAGGAAATAATTTTCATTCTGCTAGCAATAGTTTGAAACACTGCTTCTGCTCAAATATTTGTATTTGTATCTCAATTCTGATTCCAAAGTCGTGGGGTATTAATTTGAATGTCAGTCTGGAAGTACAGAAGTCATATACTGTCAGCTTGTGATTGTCTTGTTATTGCAGATCTCAGAAAACAGTTAAAAGCAGAAACAAGTCAGTAGTATTTGGCGTTAGTGATCAAACAGTCTGCGATTGTGATAGGAATAGTTGGTAACACTGCGGCTGTTCTGCTCTCTGCCTGTACCCCCTCTGCATCTGTTTGTTTATATTTCATACATTAATTTGAAAGTTAGTATGAATCTTCACTTACTTCGCTGACTCCAAAATCTGTAGTTTTAAGTGCACCCACCCTTTTGTTAATCATTAAGCAGGACATTCGAAATTAAAGGAAATTATCTGTTTTAATCACACATATCGCCCTTGAGCTGTTGTATTGGAGTGTACGCACCCACGTCGCTATCTTTAGCAATAAAGTCTGAATGTGTTTATCTGCAAACAAAGTAAAGCATTCAGTCAATTATTAGGTTGTTGACGGATATCAAACTCGTCCCAGTTGAAAAACTTTTCGTAAACCATAGACAGATATGGCGTAATCCTTGACGAAAGATAAAACAGCATGCGTGCCGAGAAACTGAAGCTTTATAGCGTGAAAACATGTGAAAAATTGTCATAAACCAAGTTTAGGATTTTTAAATTGCCTAATGTAAAAAAAAAATGACGACAGTATTTTAGAGTAATACGTGTAAAACAAACTCTGTTTAAACACATGATAAGACATACATTATCATTCACCTTCCGTGATAACTCAGTTACTGATTAAACCTGTGATTTTAAAAATACAGACTTGCTGTGGTTTTATGGCGTTTAATAGTTGGAGTGTTCTATTACTGTCGTTTGTATTTACCACGGTAACTGCTATTGAAACACAAAATGCAGGAAAACTTTTTTTTTTTTTTTTTTTTTTTTTTTTTTTTTTTTTTTTTTTTACTTATGGTTTTACGGCTCGTTGACGTCGAGGTCATTAGAGCGTGGAATGAGATTAGGGACGGGAAGATATTCGGCCATGGTCATTTATAGGAAGCATCCCGTACATTCACCTGAAGTGAATTGGAGAAAGCATGGAAAACCTGGACTCCCGAACAGGGATTCGAACCAGCGTCTTCCCGAATACACGGCCAGAGCCTTAACCGCTCAACCACCAGGCTCGTTGAAACAGTTAACACTTTGTTTACTATGTAAATATGGTCACTATATTTTACTTAAGACAATGTTTTTTGTGTTCCTTGTGTCCCTTGCAAGGGAGGAAAACCAAATGGAAAAATTTTAGTGCCGAGCAATTAGCGGTTTAATTGACGGGACACGTCAGCATGTTCTAGCGTTTGCAAAAATTGGTCGACTATTTTCTGGTCTTTTTCAGCTGTTGTTGTTGATACCGACGTTTGCATTTTAAGGAACCGAGCGTGGTGGGTGAGTGATTAACGCTCTGACCTCGCATTCGGGTGGACACGGGTTCAAATTCCCTTCTGGCCATCCAGAGTTGAGTTTTCTATGGTTTCCAGAAATCACTCCAGGAAAATGCCCTGATGCTTCCTTTAAAAAAACCTTGGCCGAATTCCTTCTCGTTGCTTCCCCCACGTCCTTTTGCACCTCTAATGACCAAAAATGTTTGGCAGCACGCAGGAATAGAGTATTATCTCGTGTGATTACGATGTTTCTGCTCAACTGCAGTAAACACTGAATAGGAATTAGTCAGAAAGGCGCTGCGTTTAATGCAGTGAATGGTATCTGCTTTACGAGAAATCTGTCTGAAATAAAACAATAGTAAGAGTAATTTCAACGGCAACACGAAGCTATGCCATGCATGCGGAAACAACACACAAAACCCACTGCATAACAACAAAGGAACAGCTGACTCTCATAAAGCACAGAAATTAGTTCGAGAAATAATTGCTGCAACCTGAGAAAAGTATAGCTAAATATTGTATTCCTATTATTATTATTACTCCGCGATTCACTTAAGTGTTTGGCGGAGGGTGCATTGCACCTATCCGAAAGGGTAACAGTTTGGAAGGGATATACGGGATATGGCAGGTGGCGCCCATGTGCTATTGTGAGGAACCATCCCGGTATTCGCGTGGAGTGATCCGGGAAAACAATGGAAAACCCAGATCAGGATGGCCGGAGAGCTTTATCGAGAGCTACTACTCTCGGATTTTAAGTTTACTCGCCTGGTAAATCATTTCTATTCCATTTCCTAATCACTCTAGGGAAAAGTGAGTACAAAAATGAATCGGTTCTGACTCTGATTTATTATATCTTATTTTCACAGTCATTCAGAGATATGAATGTTGCTGGTATAAAATATTCACTCATCTCACTGAACAATATTTCAATTATGTGCATACCTACAAACATTTCTTATGGTATTTATTTTACATTAATTCATTAATCTACCATATAGTTATTTTCGCTATCTCTAAGATATTTGAGTAAGATAGGTATACACATCACTGAGAAACATAGGCCTACATCTTCCTACTGCAACACATGGAAATAATTTGTCAGGAAAGTTGTACTACTATTTGCAGTGAGCAATAAGAGGATACAAACTGATGGTAAATCACGTGGTATGGGCAATTAAAATTAATTTCATTTTTTTAGGATTACTAGTAATCATATTTCCGCAAGGAATTGGCATCACAATACTGCAGTAATCAAATGCAAGACACCGGTAAAAAAAACTTTAAGGAGTTAACTGTGTCATGCTGGTACAGGGTGTATTACAATCCAATTTTTTTATTCAAACTAATGGTTCAAGCTGTACTAAAACGGAAATATTGCTAGGAAATAATACATTTTGCAATTGACGACAGCAGTATCATGAGGTCATTAGTAAATGTTGTAGCGGAATCGCATTTCTTCATTTTCTCTGAGTTTACACAACCATCTCCTGCTCACTGCTATTCTGTTGATCATCATGAATCTATACTGTCATCACTTCACATCTAACTGTAATTAAAACTAGAAATCAACTGTCAGACAACTGGAATTGGGTCTCCTGGAGATAGCGATTCCGCCAACAACATTATTCAGTAATGTCGTCATAATACTACTGTATTCAATCGCAAGGCACATTTCCAAGCAGTAATTCTGTTGTAATATAGCCTGGGCCATTATTTTCAAGCAGAAATTAGGTTGAAATACAGCCTGGACCCGCATGAAACCGTTAAATGTACTTCCGAAAGTATTTCTAGTGGAGTCTTGTGTTTGACAACTGCATTATTATGACACAATTCCTGGCGGAAACGTAATCTATACTAATCCCAAACTAAAATCATGGTGTAGCACGTATCCCGGTCGCATGAAATGAATGTGATACCCATCAACTTAACAAAAGATATATATATATATATATTCGTAATACAAAAATTTCCATATGGATTTAAATATATTCATAAACTTATGGTTGAAAAACAAACAATTCAAGTGGACTTCTTCAAAACATTCATAGTTCCTATGAAGGATAAGTAAAATGAGCTTGTTAGGGATTTCGCATCGGCCACACAAATAACAGCTAAGTTTTCAAAGGCGTCCATGTTGTTGTGGGGCAGTAATCAGTAATGCATGAACTATACGACTCCACAAACACATAAAAAGTAACAAACCTACCTCTTCATTAATACAAACATCATTTATTGGCTCCATATCACCTCCTATTGACGACTCGAGAGAGTAATACTCAATATTACTTCTGCTGCAGACAACACCTTCAATTCCATGGAGGAAGGAATAATATGGAGACGACGCAAGAGACCTTTACCACGCATGGGAGTGAAGCAGGCCGGCGGAGGAGTGGGGGGGGCATGGCCGGAGTGGTGGGGGCTTGACCGCTTCCCAACAAACACGGGGAATATGTACAAACACCTCAAGGGGACTCTAGGATAAACGTGACGCCGCAATCTGGTGATGGATTATTATGTAATTCGATGAGACAAATAAAAAATGAAGAATAAAATTTTTTGATATCCTACTTAGTTTTCGAGATATTCTGTCTCAAATGTGAAATGGTTTTGGTTGAAATTCAGAAGAAAAAATTATTCAAAGTCAAATTTTATGATGAATTTTTATTTAAAAAGTCGAGACAAATAAAAAATAAAGAGTAAAATTTTTCGATATTTCACCTAGTTCTCGAGATATACTGTCTCAAAAGTGAGGTGTCTTGAGTTGAAATGCAGAAGAAAAATTTCGCAAAAGTCAAATTTAATGATGGATTCTTATGTAACACGATGAAAAAAACTCGATAATAAGGAATAAATGTTTTCGATATCTTGCTTAGTTTGGGGGATATACAACATCCAAATTGAGGGGTTTAGGTTTGGATGCAGGCTGGACCAAAAATTAATTCTGTCAAAGCCACAATGATTACATGGTTGACATGCAGAATGGATATTTCAGTTTTATTACTATCACTTGTGGTTAGTCTGAAATGTGTCCTAGACCAGAAAAAAAGTAAGAGGACCAACTCTAGGGATGAGCAACCCAGACATTTTGTAGGCTGGTACCAGAAATAAAATGTTTATTCAGTCACCTTAATCAACATTCTCTTGATCAAGATGTGTTGTCTAATTTCACAGCCCTACTTATTAGGACAATTGTAAAAAAATTATCTCTCAGTTAGATTTAGATACGGGGGGGGGGGGGGGGGGGAGAATGTTGTACAAAAAAAGAGAGACTAAATTAGAAACACATTCCCCAAATTGATTTTGTTCAAAGGCCAATAACTTCTTTATTTATGAAGCCCATTTTTATTTCTGCATAAACCTGTTTCGACATAAATAGATGAGAAAGATTTCAAAATCGGTAAAAATAGGTATAGACGTATTTACAAACAGAAACAAGTCTTATATGAAGCTTTAAAAATAACCTAAGTCAATGGCCTGAAATAGCTATTTAAAAAATTAATAAAACTCACAGCTTCTCACATAACAGTTAATTTCATCATCCATTGTCAGTATAATCAGCAACGTGACGAAAGAAATCGTAATAGTAAATTCACTGAATCGCGAAGTAAAACACGCCCCTTTAAATCTCATTTTAAACACTCGTTAAAAATAATGCTAGTCTATTATGTGATTTTCTACACTACACCAAGAAAAATTTAAGAACAAAGTCATCCCATTGAGAGCTATGACTAAATATTTATAGACGTGCTGCAAAGTTTGCGGTGTCTACCGCTCACTTCAACAACGATAATTACAATTCAACTTACTTATGAAATGATATTCCAGGTTCTTTCCTGTCTGGCCTATTTGTGCAACCGTACGCAACACAAGCTGGCATTTTTAAACACTTATACACAATACTAAATGAAATAATCACTGCATCTACCACAATGTGAACACCTTAATTGTTGGGAAGCGCCATATGGTCGCTGCCGGTGCTGCCACCATGCGGGAGAGTTTAGTGCTTGCTTCACCGATTTAACGTCACTTCTCCTCCATATAATTCCTTCCTCCATGTTCAATTCTAACAGCGATACTGCAAGCTACAGAGAACACATTCCAATAGCAGTTTTTGTTACATATTTGCAAAATAACAGAAATAGGTAAATTTTTAATTGTTGATTGCTATTCCATCCACACCAGGAAAATTTTACAGAGAATCTGACAGATTTGTTTAGTTACCCGTTGGTAAATATATGTGTGTAAATATTAATGAAGTGATCAAAAGTGTGAGAAGATAAGTGTTCTTTTATAGATAATGATTGTGTTATCATCATGGGTGGAAGCAACGATGTAATGGATGGAGAACCCCATAATGTAGCATCTGATATGAAAGCCTGCCTTGAAAAACTCTCTGCTACTAATGTGTTACTCATAACGTTTCCAAAAAGGTATGATCAGTATCCAACTGCTTGGTGTAACAGACAAATTACGGATTTAAATAATAACGTAACATATCCTTTTATCAAAAAAATGAGAATTTAAATTTTAATACAGGTAACAAAGATAAGATAGCTGGTGATGGCATGTGTGACAATCATATAATTAATATTGTTGAGTTGGTCAAAATATATTGAATGATTTCGATATATGTGTGTGTGTCTGATATCTTTGATTGTTGTAAAATCTTTGTACCAACATGCTGTACAGTGTACTGTGTAGTTGTATTTGTTTCCTGTTCATTGGTCTGTACGAATCTGCAATACAAACTTAACAGGTTATGGGCCCAAGTACCCAGTGCTGGAATTGCTGAATGAAAATATGTGTCGTTAAAGTCCTTTGTGTGTTGTTGTTCACAGAGAAGAAGTGATAAATATGGCGACGAATTATCTAGTAAATGTGCCGAAGCTGAAAGGTGGCGAGAACTACGGAGATTGGGCGTTCGCTATCGAAAATGTGCTTATTCTCGAAGGATTAGCGAAATGTATTTCAGAAGTAGTTACAGCGGAAGATTCTAAGGCCAAAGCGAAGATAATTCTAACGATTGATCCATCTTTGTATGTGCATGTAAAAGAAGCAAAAACAACAGTGGACTTGTGGCAGAAGTTGAAGTCAATGTTCGACGATTCTGGTTTTGCAAGAAGAATTAATTTATTGAGAACACTGATATCAATACGTCTAGAATATTGTGATTCGATGACAAGCTATGTGAACCAGGTAGTAGATAATGGTCATAAATTACGTGGAAATGGTTTTGGTATTAGTGATGAGTGGATAGGTTCCTTATTGTTAGCAGGACTGCCGGAAAAATATTCTCCTATGATAATGGCAATTGAGCATTCAGGAATTCAAATCACAACGGACGCAATAAAAAGTAAGCTTCTAGATATGGAAGAAGATGTTACTGGTGCCAGTAGTGCTTTTAAGGTCAATAGTTGGCAAGGTAAGCCGAAGTTTTCTCAACGAAATGTAGTGAGAAATCAAAAAATGAAGGACGTTGTCTGCTATGATTCCAAGAAATCAGGACATTTTAAAAGAGAGTGTCCTAACAGTGACAATGATACAAGACAAAGAAAAACTTCAAACGTTCTCAGTGCAGTGTTTATGAGTAGCTCTTTTAATAGAAGTGACTGGTATGTTGATTCAGGGGCTAGTGTGCATCTCACAGCGAATGAAGACTGGATAAGAAACAAAGTAAATAATGTTAAAGTGCATAAACTAATGGCTGCGAAGCAGACAGAAATTCCAGTGTTGTGCTCTGGAGAAGTTAATTTAACAACTGTAGTTGGAAAGGACGCTTTTGATATTACTGTGAAAAATGTTGTGTGTGCTCCAGAACTAACTACAAATTTGATCTCTGTGAATTAGTTGATTGAACATGGATATTCTATTGAACTTAATAGGGATAAATGCAATATTTATAACAGGCGTAATGAACTAGTTGCTACTGCAGATCTTACTGATGGTGTTTACAAGCTAAATATCGACAGAAATCAGTTTTTGGGAATGATTACCGTATATGATTGGCAAAGAAGATTAGGTCACCTAAATGCACAGGAACTTATTAAAATGAAAGATGGTACAGTAAAGGGAATGGTGTGTGAGGACATTAACATTAACATTAGTAAGCAAAACTGTGTAGTATGTAATGAAGGTAAGCAAACAAGAAAGCTTTTTCCACGTGGAGGCACTAGAACATCCAAACAACTGGAAGTAATTCATGCAGACCTGTGTGGACCATTGGAAGTTATGTCACTAGGAGGTGCAAAGTATTTTCTCATTTTAGAAGATGATTACACCCGAATGGGATTTGTGTATTTTCTGAAGATCAAACATTAGACTGCAGAAAAATTCCAATAATTTCAGAAAATGGTGGAGACTCAACAAGAAAGAAAAATCAAAATAGTAAGAACAGATAATGGGAAAGAATTCTGTTGTGTGAATTTCGACAGTTTGTTGAAGAAACATGGTATTATACATCAGTTATCCAACAGCTATACACCAGAACAACACGGTATGGCAGAAAGGTTGAATAGAACTGTTGTAGATGTCTACTGTATGCAGCAAACATTTACAACTACACAATGCTATTTTGTCGTGATGGTTTCATTAGTTTCACACATTATTTAGTTGTGAATCTTGGCAAACATTGTTACCATGTATCAACAAGTGTAGTGCTGACTTGGTGTTATCTTGTTACTGAAATAAGAAGCAAGGTAACTATACAGCAGATATTAGAGATCCATATTCGACGATGCTTTTATTCGCCGTATTTTGCGTGTTAATCCGACATTATAAATTATACCAGTTTGTTGCGAAGTTAATGGAGAGAAATAGAAATGGAAATCTTCAAATATGGTTCCCTGTAAAGTCAATGATATTTGTATGTGGTTGTAGAATAGTTTCATAAAGTTTACAGAGTAAAGGTAGTTTTACTTATTAAATGTTAATGCTTGTCATTAAAACAATGCGTGAAATTCTGGAGGATAAAAAATGTTTATTATAAATACACAATAATAAATGTGTATTATAAATAAAGTTAGATTGCAGCAAGTGATATACTGTAGTGAAGAAGAATGGATGGAGGAGAGGGAAAAACTGGGATAATAATTGTGTTAGCGAGGATCGATCCAAAGATATTTCGCATATCAAAATTCCGCTTTAATAGACTCAGCTATTCCTGTACATTCGCAATGTGAAATTTTACAATCTTAAGCCCCTTATTTGCACTACTAGGAAGAACAGCCTTAGGGTGACATGTTATAATAAACATCCTCCCAACATCTAACTGGAGACCTATGGTTGCCAGCAGTAAAGTTTGCTTACATTTATGAGTAGTAACGATGTTTGAAATGTAACTAAGAACAGTTTTCTGAGAAAGTAAACACAATTTATCTGCAATATTGTATATATTGAACACTCAGCTGTTTTTATCAACGTTACAATTGGCAATCTTGTAAATGACTACATAATAAATTAATTGCTGCAACTGGAAACCTGCGTGTTTGAAAATATTTTGTTAAAACTGTTGGATTAAAAGAATTATTTTTTTAGAAACTAATTGGACAGTATAGTGTAACATTCGTATTAATGCTTTTCTCTTGGGTTACTATGAACAGTATTTTTTTTTTATTTCAAAATCAACACAAGTGTCTTGAGTGTGCAGCTCACTATATTATACAGTACTGCTTGTAATACATCACGGTGCAGTACTCTCCACCTGAGTGATCTGACAGAGTGGCAGAGACCATGCACACCTCAGACGATTAAGATATCTGACGGCAGAATGATATCTGGTTTCGTGGGTTACGTGAAATAGGAAGGTACGTGGCACAATGTGTCTATAAACTATTTGAGCTAATTTTCGTTAGGTCAATTATTTTTTTTGTTACGATTTTATCAAACAGCCAGCAGAATATTGCAATGGATGGGAACGCTGCAGGAAGTATTTTCACTTCTAGCACAGTTGCTATTTAAACGTCAATTAATAAAGTATTGTACGAAAATAAAAGAATTTTTTTCTTTTTCCATTCACTTTGTATGAGGTTGTCTAGTTATTCACTAATAAAATGTTGCGTCAAAATAATTTATGTATTAAGTTGCTGCTTTGACACCGCTTTTCTAGTCCTCACTGTTCAATTTAAAACCTATACGGATTATTGTCGTTAGCGCATCTAAGGCGGCTTTTACAAGATGCGAGTTGACTGGAACGGCAGTTGGCCGGACGGTAGGTGGTGGGGTTAAGAGAGTGGACTAGCATGCTAGTAATAATTAGAAGACAGTGCACTGTCAGGACAGTTCTCTACTCCTACATTCTGATCTTATTGAAAATAGTATGTCCATATTACAGAAAGGAATTAACATCGTAGCTAATTTGTTGATTAAAATGTAGAATGATAAGAATAATAATAAAATAAAACGTAGAAAAACGTTAAAAGAGTGAATATTAAAAAGAAATGCTTTAAATGCCTCAGCACCTTTTTAAAAAAATAAACATGCAAGTGAAAATATACAGCTGCAACATTTAAGACTAACTGTTTCTCAATTTGAAGAGCTATTGAAAAATACTTTTTTCCGATAGATAAAAAAAAAAATGACACCGCTATGAAGCAATTTTTTGATAGCAGAGTGTCTAAAATCCTTGTTTTTATAATTTTTATTCTTAAAATTCCACGGATTTCCTCACTTTCATGCAGTTCTAAAGATTTTAATGCCACTGCTTCACTCCGCTTACGCGACTTGTTATTGTCGCCATCTTGATTGTTGAACTCGCACGCCAAAAGTTGGCCGTGAACCGAGTCCTTATCGAGGAGAGTGGACTATCCAGTGCTGCGTGCGCAGCAAGAAAGTAAACTCGTTCCAGCACACTCGCATCGTGTAAACGGGGCATAAGCCATATTAAGTTTCACTAAAATATTCAAAACATAATTGTGAAATGGAACAAAGATAATATTATTGCGAAGTTGACTACGTTTACTTATTCGCTAGCATAATTATCGTATATTACTTACAATATTCATAATCTGATTTTGTTTTGTTTTTAGAGGCTTGCATGGATTCCACATAAAATTGCAGTGAACTGCATTTTTTCGCAACGTTATTGAATGCTACACGAAATACTTCCAATTCTAAAGTGAATATTCAATTGCCATGTGAAATGATTTTTCTTTGAGCTTATAACATCTTTGCAAAGTATCATTGTGGGATACAAATATTGCTGTATCATTTCCATACGTCTTGATATATCGTACACAACTGTATTGGGAAGTGAAACACGAAGAATGTGTTGCCCAGTCTCAGTCTGTACGTAATCTATCGATGATTATCGTAAGTCTAGAAAATACTTTTATTATTTGCAGTATAAAATTTTTAATTGTATTGCTGCCAGCTCTTTTTACCATGCAATCGCGACGCCATATTGCAGATCTCATGAAGTCTATATGCTTTCTTCTCTAGATTTAATTTTTCTTTTTAAATTAAAGTCATTTACTCTGGTTAACAGTTTGTAAAATATTTTGAGAGTTTGAAGCTCATGTGGTGAGGTAGAATGCGTGTTGATGCTATTACATTTGATACTGCTCAGTTTATTTATTTTTATCTTACCTTTAAACGTATATGTCGCAGCCAACTAGCTAATTTAGCCATCCAGTTAGCAGTTTAACTATTAAGTAAAAGACGTCATTCAACCAATAGCCTTGGTCCAGGTGGTATACAAACTAACAACAAACAGTTTGATCTTTGTGCCAACAATATACGTGAACTTATTACTCTGTCTGACGGAGACTTATATTTAAACGCATGTGGTTTAATTGCTGAGGATTTTTTAGTAAAATGCGAAGAAGACATCATTTCAAACCATCCAAATATGAAGAGGTTGGTACTGTTTCTGTATACATTTAAATTTCCCGTCTGTTGACAGCCAGGTGCATAAACAACATTCAGGCCATTGATTGAATAGCGCCATTTTATTTAACTGCGATGGAGCTCACGCCCTAATGAACACCCATTTTCCCCTTTCTAGTACCCGCCTACCTTATTCCTTTACGAATTTGGATTTATTTCAGCGTTTTTGGAAAATTATTTATCACTTACTTCGATCCCTAAATCCAGGGGCGGATCCAGGGGGGGGGGGCTAGGGGGCTCAAGCCCCCCCAAACGTATCTAGGTCCACCCCTGACATTGTAGTTTGGAAACCTTTTTTTCTTTTTTTTTTTAGCTCTACCGATTTGAGGCCCGAAGAGGCTATAAATACTACCTTTTTCCCGACTCAAGCCCCCCCAAAACCAAAATCCACTGAACGCAAGCCCTCTGAACAAAAATTCACTCAAGCCAAGCCCCCCCCCCAAACCAAAGTCCGCTCAACCCCCCCCCCCCCCCAAAAACAAAATCCTGGATCCGCCCCTGACTAAATCCCATAGAAATAAACAAAAATAATAATTAAAAAAATCCTATAGCTTTCTGCCTGAAGTCGATTTACAGCTTGTAATCATGGTTATCTCTTCTCTTCTCTCAACCTCTTTTCATTCTTCCATCAATATCTACACCCCCCCCCCCCCCTTGTTTTCACCAAGAGACACCTCGTACACCTCCCACAATTCTTTCACCTTCGTTCTATCTTCCAGTCAAACCCATTCCAGCTCCTTTATCATATCAGTTTCTGATTGTATTCAGCAGTAATTTACAAAGACAAATTTAGCAGCCATTCCTTGCACCCTATCTAACTCATATATTTGATACAAAAAATGTGGGTCCCATACCACACCACCATATTCAATCAATGGTCTGGCTGATGTTTTGTAACCCAGTTCTTCGCTTTTTTTTACACCTCTTATCACTATCTCCAATAAATGCAGGATTTCGAAACTTTTTCCTTGCATCTTCCCAATTTGTCCTTCCTAGTTCAGTTTATTATTAAATGTTATGCCAACATATTTACATTTCAAGTCTTTGACATATAATTTAAATTTATTGCCTAACTTATCTGCAGCTTCCTTCTTTGCTGTTATTAATTCATTGTATAGTTGTTTCAAGTATTCCCTACTGCCTTGCTGCCTCTTAATTGTGTAAAGTTCTCACCAACCACTTTAACCACCACAGAATGTAGATTCTGTATGTCTCTTCATTTTCTGCTTTGGAATAAATATTTTTTGCCCTTTTTTATTATCTCCTTTAGCGCTTCCTATTTCGACTCCACTGTAATTGTGCCTTCCTTCATTTGCTGAAATTTTCTCATCAATTTGTCATCTTTTTATAACTATCCCTATTTTCTCTTCTGATTATGGTCGCTGTTTTACTGAATCTTCTGATATCTACTAGAACTGCTTCATAACACTTATTCCTTGTTACTTGAGAACCCACCAGGTTATAATTGGGCTTTATTAGTAAGTTATTAAACATATTTGGTTCCCTTATGTTTGCTCTACCAGTTGTGTAAAGCCTCCTTCTATTACTAAGGCATTTACAAATATCTGTTCCCTTATTTTCTATCCATTATACACTTGGTATAGTTAAATCTCCATCAATAATGATCATTCACTTCTGAACTCTCCCAAGTATGGTATTAGTCCTCATATTCATCATTCATTCTTGCACCACTGTAAGTGCCAACACTCTGATTTTTCGTTTCTATTCTCCCAGAAGTTTACCTCAAGTAACTCATGGCCATGATCCACAAACACCAGTAAACTGTAATATTCTTTCCTAACTAGTAAGGAACCCCCCTGCCAATTGCTACTCTAACTCTGTGATACATTCTGTAACTATTGGGAAAAACCTCGTTGTCTTGTACTTGTTTTTAACCAAGACTCTAGTCCTATAATTACTTGTTGTTTATAAATTCAATTACTTTGTTCATTATACTTATACAGTTCACTAGTTACTCTTATTACTGGCTTTGTGATATTTTCTCCTTCATAGTTCTGTCCCCGTAGTTATTGTTTCAGTAGCTTTATCTATTTCCTTAGTATTTTTGGTTTTTCCCATCGTGGATATGCAGTCAATATCACTTTGATCATCTGACTTCCTTCTCATCAGCAGCCCCTAACTTAAAAAGTTAACAGTCCTGACCCCATCATCACTAGAAGTGGGCTTCTTTACAGCTATAGCTAACAGCTCAAAAAGTACTGTCTTGCCACTTCTATTTAGATGTAAGACATGGCTAGTGAAACCTCACCAACCAATGGTGTTTACAGGCGCAACCCCCAAGACAAAACTAATGCCTTTCCCAAGTAGCACTTCCATTTCCACATTTACTCGCCTCACAGCATAGTTCAATTGCGGCCTGTCATGGCGACTTAGGACCTACATGAGTTCCACTCTGGTATGCTGTGTCTCCCTCACCAGCTTCCTTGGGTTACTCTCTATACTGTAACTCGCGTTTCTATCAGTATTGCTCCTGGCACCTATCACTGCTCATAGTACTCAGTGATACTCGTTCAAAGTGAACCCACATCCCCTACTACATGATCCAGTGTTGCACTAGGTTTAAGAAAACTTGTGACCTGATAACCTATGCCTAAGTAATACTGCAGAAGAAGGCCTACACCTCTACAATCTAGTAGCAAATCCCTTTTCTTCCTCTTCTTTCCTTTCGTTCCTCTATTCCTAGAAGCTAGAACCCTGCTGCACCTTATCTACACCTACATCTGGATGAGGCTCTTCCCCTCTGGTAACAGGTAAAACCTACTTTTCCCTACAATTTCTCAAGTGACTGGGTTCTTCATCCTGCTAACATTATTTCCCATGCAACCTGTTATCAGCTTCCAACCATCCTTCTCACCTTCCTCACTAAACCCACCAACTCTACTGTAAATTTGCTGTACGTAATATTGCATATTTCTTCCTTATTAGATCAAGGGACGAATCTAGTGAATGACGCATTTCTTAAAGAAGAGGTAGGTCTGTAACTTTTGTGTGTTTGTGAATCATATAGCAAATGCATTTCTTGTTACAACAACAACATGGACATCCTCTCTTTCATGATTACTTGGAATAGTTTCTTGTTATTTTAGTGGCTGATTTAGTCTTTCATGGGCACATTTTATTCATCAGAACATATGTCATTCGCTGTATGTTAAAATTTGTCATTGTCCAATGTATGAGTAAATTGCTTTACAGTAAATATGAATGTTGCTTTAAAGACTTATAGTTAAGTAAAAAAAAAAAAAATTGTATCAATATCATTATTTGTCGACATAGTGACTCCAAGTGGAAGCCCTTACATTAGCGACTCGTAAAACAAAATCAAGCTTCTACACAACAATGCAATACATAAATTTTCACTCAAAAAGGAATTGTCCTTTGCTCTGAAATTTCGCATACTCCTTTCTTAGATGACATTATTTAAGAATGTGTATATTATAACTATCAAATATTGCACCAACATAATGCAAATATTGCCATAACATTAAACAGTTGGTGATCACCAGAAGCCATATTGCAACGTCCAACAATAACTGTCCAAAATGATAATTGCTGCTTGTTACGATTCGTAAAACAATTTACATTACAGTGAATTCGTTGAAGGTTATGTTTATCATCGTTGTTGATGATGGAAATTTTTTTTGTACGTGATAATAAAATTGGAGGTATGGTCTATGGCGTTTCTTAACATTTAACTTTATGGCAGTATGTATACTCTTGGTGGCTCTAGGATACTCATATGTATATTTAGTAATATCATGATGGAGTGCACGCTCCGGTGGCATTCTCCCTACACACCTCTCAACTAATTTCTACTTTAAACCCTTTAAGTGTTATTGGTAAATTATTCATCAATTCTCTTGGCAATTTATTCCAGTCCACTACACCCTCTCCTATAAGCGAAAGTTTTCCAACACCCTTTTGCCTGAATTCTATTGCCAACTTATGGTAATGGTCATCTTTATCGTTCCAAGCACCTCTCTTAATTTTCCCAATTTCTTTCTATGCTTCATCACCAATATATGCCTTGTACACACCCATGACTTTCTTCACCCTCCTTCTAGCCTCCAATGAATCCCACTCCAACTCCTTAATCATATTAGTTACCAATTGTGTTTTGTGGTAATTTCCAAAGACAAATCTGGCAGCCCTTGTCTGCACCCCCTCCAACTCCTGTTAGCAGCATTCTAAATTTGTAGATTACATGTGTGCATCAAGTTAGAAGTTAGCCACTATGCAAACCTTGCTAGGCTACATGCTTCCTTGAGTATTTCATGACTAATTCTGCACCCCCCCACCACCTTTTTCTCATCTGTATATAACCCTACACAAGTATCCTTTGAATATTCACATTTTACTGTTTGCCTTCTGCCTTAATTGTTGTTCATTACAGTTTTCTTGACATTGATTAGAAAGGTGTTTCTACGGTAAATAAATTACATCAAGTTTGTCTATTATATAATTTATTCATTTTGGTGTTAATTCTGTATTATTCTTCTCTAATAAACCATTCATTAGGCCAATGATTTCTTCCTAAAACATCAATTTCACTTGTATGCTTGATATGCAATGAAAAGTAAATACTTTTGATGATTGTCAAAGGAATTCCTTAATCATGAGCTCAAAAATTATAACACTGTTTACAGAATGTGTTTAACTCACTGTTAGTCGGAGGATAGTTTCAGGGCTACAACCCCTCCAACTACTATTCCAAGTGTTCAGAGGCAAATCACTGTTCACTCCTATATTCATTGAATAAGGATGTGACCTAAATCCAAAAAGTTGTTGAGATTAATAAAAATAAAAAAAAAAAAAAATAAAAAAAAAATGCAGCTGTGCTGCAGATTCCTAGAAATTATCTTTTTAGAACCACCCATATTCTTCAGGAATATTAAAAATGAATTAACTGTTACTTAGCAGATTTTACAAATCATCCCTTAACAATATTGCCTGTTTCTACAAATTATGTCATGAAAGTTAAAAGTAAATTGAACTGAATAAATCATCTTAATTACCATCAAATAAAAGAGAAATCATGAACATTTTGTCATACCAGAAAATATTTAACACAATAGGTACCATATTTCACTGTGTAATACTTTTATGCATGATTTCTGCTACATATATACCTTACATTAATAGGTTTTCTAATCTCACATTACCTTCAACACTACTGTATATATCATATTGCTCTTAGCTGCTTCAACAACTAGGCTCTGCATGCTTAACACCACATCATATATCTGCTTTATGGCTACAACCAAGCAAATACGTTACTCTTCTAGTACTCTGTTCCTCCGTCGTAATCACAAATTGCCTAAAGGGTTGAGGCCAACATAGTGAATAAAGTCATAAACATATTTTTCCTTACATTACTTGTCAGTAAAGAGGAAGATCTGTTTTATTTACGTAGTCATCATGATGGAAGTCCACAAAATCGAACACAGTATAAAGTAATTGATAGAGAAAATTCCAAGAGGGAGTTACCTCCATAGTGCAGTATTCCTATCAGCTAACAGTATAAGTAATCAACTTTAATACTTTTTCAAAAAGCCGGCTTTTTACACTTGTACTAGGCCAAAAATTACCTTGATACAAATGCTCTTTTAATATCTAAAAACTGCAATAAACATGAAAATTATCCAAAATATTAGTGTTATCACAATAGGTCACATAATCCATCTTTAGGTCCAATACATTTTCATCACGGTCATATCCCTTAAATAAGCCAAACATAGAAAAAAAAAATTACTAGCAAATATTTTATATACAATTTTCAGAGAATCTAATGACTGCTCATACAAGTTCATAAAACTCCATTTCTTTCAATAACTGCTTCAATGTTGTAACCATCTAATCATTTTCTAATGCTATCTGTCCAGTCAAACTGAAATTTAGAACTTGCTTACCAATGTTCAGTCTCAATCACAAATAGTGGTCTCCATTTTCTCAATTCAATGGTGTTTGATTATTGCTTGGTCCTGGTATTTTGTGGAAGTAGGTTTGGATCCTCAGCCACAATCCAGATTTTGGTTTTCCACAGTTTCACAAAATCACTCCAGGAGAATGTCAGAATGTGTCTTTGAAAAGTCCATAGTGGAATACCTTCCTGTTCCTTGGCACCTAATCTTTTCCACCTCTAATGGCCTCAACGTTTGTGCAGCGAAAAAAAAAAAAAAAAAAAAAAAAAAAAAAAAAAAAAATCAAAAAAAAAAAAATCCTAGAAATAATATTTTTTTTTCTTTAATTCATATTAGCATGACAACTTTTTTGTAGGGAATGTAATGTGTTTTTTTCTTGTATTTGTATCCAATTTGGTTTCCTTGTCATTGAATCACTCCTTCATAAAGCTATTTTATCTGTTGTGCTGATTTAAAAATCTATGTTTTACCTTTATATTAAAAACAGGATTTTGTTTAAGCTACATTTAGAGGGAATTTTATTTTGACATATATACTGTATTTCAGATTAAATTATAAATTTCTGAAGGCTACCAATGTTTAATTTTTTCTAGCAGTGAAGTTTTTTCATTTATCAGGAAGATACAGAACAGTAATATTGATAGTCACAATAAACTATGTCATATTTTGACAACTGAACACAATTAAATTAAACCAGTAGTCAATGAGTGATAGGCATCTGTTACCTTAGATGATACAGTTTTGTTTGGTTTCAAGTGGAGTAATATAGAAATGTTACTCTGTTGTTGCCATGATAATTGATGCTATACCTTACAGCAAGTACTAAAACTCATTATGCTTCTGAAATGAAAGTGTAAGTTCTTCTCATTTTCAATTTTCTCTGTGGCAAATGTCAGTGCAATATTCAGTATTATGCTAATGTCTGTTTTGTTTCTGTTACTGATATATTCCTCCATGTTATTGTTCATTACATCATTGCTGGGGTGGAAATGCTAATAAATGTGTATGAAAATTTGTATTAATTATGCAGTGTTGCTTGATGACATTATTTCTTTAGTTACTGGTGGCTAACACAGTAGTATGAGTATTAAGTAAATAAAACTAATTTTTACAAAACAAAAAAAACTTTTTATTTCAAGGAAGAGTAGTAGATTATTAAAACCATTCAAAATATGTAAAATAAGTGTTATAGAGTATATTATATTTATATAATACGACTTATTATTATTGTTAAAGCCGTTGGCAGTAGTGAACTGTAATTTTGACTTTAATTTTCTTAGAGAATTGGATTTATCAATTTAGGGCAGATGAAAAAAAAAAAAAAAACCTTCAATTGGAACTTCCTTGTGGAATTGAGCATGACTCGTGTAAATGTGTAATAGAAATGGTATGAGATTATGGATATTGTTTTCTATGATCAAACACACATGGAATAGTTTCCAGGAACAGTAGATATCAATGTTCTATGGAGTAAAAAGCATATTTGTGTCATAATTGGGGACTGTTGTGACATTTATTATTACTTGACACCTACATCTAATAGAATGATCGCTGATAGTGTAATGTATGATAATGATCTGGCAGATGTGATGTTTTGCATTATATTGCAGACTTCTATAGGGACAGATATCACATAATTTGCTATTAAGAATATATGATTCCTAATTTCTAGACTGATGTACGAAATTTTTTATCACTTTTTCTGATTTTGGTGTAATTTGCCTTCAATAAAATTTGTAGCTATGCTTTTATGGCCCCATGCCCTTGCTGACGTGGAGAATTTAATCCTGCTAATAGGTTGTACCAAGTACTATTGGGGGAAGTGAGGAATTCCGATTAACTATGTTAAGTGTGTGATAAGTATATTTTTTGTTTGTGAAATGTGAAGTTTATAAGGCGGTGATTGGGGACTGTCCCAACATTTGCCTTGGTGACTGTGAGAAACGCCTAAAAACTGCAGTGAGGACGGCTGGTAACCAAGGGTTGGGCTCATGTCTGGTCGGTTGTACTTCTCCGATCCACTGTGCAGTGCCTCAGTGCACTGAGCCACAATGTTGGGCCAATATGACAATGTTTTGTTCTCATCATATTTGATAAATATATATGACTTTTTATGTATGTGTGTATATTTTTATCTTGTTTTATTTCAAGAAAACTAAAAATTCTTCTTTATTTTTATAGGTGAAAAACTAAATTACGACAGTAAGATATAGTTCAGTGTTGTTAGTAAGATTGATGTTAGTATGATGGAGAAGTCTGTATGTGGTCAGACAATTAAAAGAAAATGTTTACTTGGCTCTGATGTGAACAATATCAGTGTATTTAAGAAGAGGAGCAGCAGTACCACATCAGTCATCAGGCAGTATAAATGTGTTGTGTGTCTGGATCTTTTTCTCACACGGGATTTGTTAATAAGACATGTTTTCAAACATGAACATCTAAGGGCTCCATCTTACATTTGCCAATATTGTGGCCAGGTTTTCTTAAGCCTAACAGTGTTGTGTGCCCATATGTTTCACCATAACAAGCAAGTTAAACTGGAAGAGCCTTCATTGTCTGCATGTGCTTTCTGTGCTCAGACTTTTTTCTCCCAGTGCTCTTTAACGAAACACGTGTTCCACCATATCTCAACTATTTGCTCTCCATTATTTGTCTGTGAATATTGTTCTGAAGAATCTGAAAATTTAGGAAATTTCCAGCTTCATAACAGTATCAACAGACCCTCACAAGAAAGGTAAGAGGTGGCTTCTCTGTAGGTATTAAATGCTTCAAACTTTTTTGTTAGTAATGTTGTTTTGAAACTTTAGAAAGGTTAATTCTCATAAATGAAAGTTTCTCACAAGATGGGATTTTGTCTGGTATTATGATCACAAGTATAATGCATTAGCTAGCTATACATGAGCCTAAAAGCTAGCGTTATAAGTATAAAAATGTGCAATTGATTTATTTGTGGTTTTATTGTGCGAAGTTAATCATTCAAAATATATTTTGAATATAATAATAACTCATAACCAAAAGATGGTACTAAATTTCTTATGAGATGTATTAAAATATGTATAAGGTAATTAATTTCAAGAAACACTACAATTTTTGTCTTCTCTAAATAATTTTAAATTTACTATGTAAAAATATATACTCCAATGCCTACTACTTCGTTGTGGAGTGGTAACATTATTATTATTTTTTTTTTTTTTTTTTACAGATTCGTGTCATAGATCGCAATAAGTAAATAAACTGATATGGAAAAAAATATGGCACGTCCTTCCATATCTGTTGGTTAGATTATACATTCAGTTGTAGCTACTTTATACATTTAAAGGAACTATGTTTTTTTTATTTATTTTACATTTCATTCCTCCCAGGTAAAGCCGTGAATGTTACCTAAGTCTGTGATATTGTATTTAGTGACCCTCCATGTATTAAGAAATTAAGCTGTTTGGTGTGGAATTTCATGCATCCCTACACAGTTAATTTCTTTCATTTAACAAGTTCGCAAATTTTCGTATTTAATACTTTTTAAAAGTGAACTGTCTGCTATCTGATATTGAAGTGACTACTTCCATAGTGATTTTTTTAATGGTTACCTTTTTCTACTGACCATCTTGATTGTACCATAAGACTCCATTTTTGGCTGTTTCAATCTATCGACTAGTTTGATGCAATCCTCCTTGCCTTCCGATCTCTATCTCTGTATACCCATTATGTCCTACATCCTAAATTATCTGCTTCATGTATTCCAGTCTCTGAGTATCTCTGTACTTCTTACCTTTCACTGTTCCTGCCATTAACAAATTAACCAATATCATCTGCCTTAAAATGTGACCTTCCATCCTGTCTGTTTATCTGTAAGATCCTTCTGCAAATTTCTTTTGTCACCCACCACTGCTAAAACATCTTCATTTCATACTTTAACTGTCCACTTAATTTTCAGTATTCTTCTATAGCACCACATTTTTAATACATCAAGTTTCATTCTTTCTGGTATTCCTAAAGTCCATGTTTCGCTATCATAAAGTGTTGTACTTCGCACATATAATATAGCTTTTAAAATTTTTTTCTGTGTCATAGATAAATAATTAAAACTAATTGCTTTTTCTTTTACACTTTTGCTTTGACCATTAGTAGTAATTTTACTTCCTAGGTTCCTACTATATTTGATTGCTTTGTATTACTTTGGTTTATATTTAGTCCAAAATTTTCCTTCACTATTTTGTTCATAGTATTCAATAACTTTAGAGTATACTAAGCTTGTTCTGCTAACAGTACAATGTCATCAGGAAATCATAGCAAACTGATTTTTTTCCCCTCGAATACCTATACCTCTTTTGAAATTTTCTTTTACTTCCTATATCGCTTCCTCTAAATACAAGTTGAATATTGAGGTGGATAAATTACAAACTTATCTGACACCCTTTTTAACTCATGCATGCTCTCATGATTCTCTACTTTTATTAAACCCACTTGATATTTTTCACAGAGTATACACTACTCTTCTATCTCGATAATTTAGACCAGACTTCTTTAAAATTTTAAACATCTTGTCCCACTAACGCTATTAAAAACTTTTTCTATATCAATAAACGCCACAAAAGTATCTTTGTCTTTCTTGATTCACCATTTAAGTATTAATCTTAAAGCCACAATAGCGTCCCTTGTACTGCGGCTTTCCTAATACTGTTCTGATCACCTATTACTCCTACTGTCCTTTCTATTCTTCTGTAAATTATCCTGGTCAGTAATTTTAATCATGTGATATTAAACTTACAATGTGATTTATTCTCTCATTTGTTGGTTTTTGCACTTTTCAGAAGTGTTTATCAATATCATTTGGAATATCACTTGTTTTATAATCATTTGTTATCACTTTGATATTCTCGCAGGGATTTTAGAAGTTCTGCAGGAATCTCATCAATTACAACTGTCTTATTTGATTTCCAATCTTTCAAAGCTCAATAAAATTATATCCTTAAAACAGGATAACTTATGTCATCAATGTCAAGATGCTTTCTTTTTCCAGTAAACAGTTGTTCAAACTGACAAATGAGAGAATAAATTACATTATAAGCAGAAGATTTCCTCATCAGCAGCTTTAATGATTATACATCGTTTCTTCATTTCTCTAACATTTTATCTTCCTAGAAGCTGCTAAGCGCTTTGACAATTAAATAGAACAGAAGAAATAATCCATCATTTACCACTAATGAAGACAGGAAGACTAGATAAACACACTTTACAGTATTTCAGTTAATACCCTTATTAATGTATGTGACAAGACATATGACAGGGGTAGGAATGGTTATATATACATCTTTTCTCCTACCAATTGTCTCACATCCAGCATAAAGAAGATTATTAACCAAAATATTATAAAGAGTGCTTGTGTTTTTTGTGTTCTTCTGGTCCTCTAAGTGATGACTTATTTTCCCTGCCCTATCTCAGTTCCATTGTCACCATTATGGATACACATTAGTTAGTCATATTGATGCTCACTTGTGAATAATGGAAATAAAGAAATTGCTATTCGCACTAAAAATAAGATAGGACAGGAAAAATAATCTATCACTTACAACAGACGAATGCAGGAGGGGAAGATAAACATGTAAAAAATACAAAAACAATCACAAATTGCACAATATTTCGGTAAGAAACCTTAGTCCTGAGAGGCGAGACATATGACAGGGGGAAGATCTGATCACATCTTGATGCGCCACATGAATTAAACAAAGGCGAAACACATGGGGTGGTGGTGGAAGTACCACGGTGGGGAGGAAAAGTTGGAACAGTGATAGAGATGAAACAAAATAATCTCTGCAATGGCTAGTTTTTTAAAAAAGTTTGATTTTATTTCAATCATTTATAGGTATAAATAAATATAGTTAGAAATATATACATTATTATTATTATTATTATTATTTTGTATATCCCCATAATGGAGAATAGTAAGCAATACTAACTGGATGCATTCAGTTCCTTTGGGATGTTCTTCTTGTCGGACCAGTTCTTTTTCATCCTTTCACTGGGGGTTTTCTTTTCTTCAACAGCCCAGACACATTAGGATCTTTACTTTTTTTTCTCTGAAATAACTTCCCATGTGTTCACTTTCCTTTTAAATATCTTTCAGTCTGTGATATCTCCCTTAGCAATGGCTGCAGACTTATGGTCTTTCTCCACCTCCTTCTTCCATGTGGTTGTAGTTTTTTATGGTTTGTGTGTATTCTAAAATTTGTGTTGAGATTCTTTCCTTTGGAAGTCTACTCAGATGTCCATAAAATTTCAGCCTTTTTTTCTTCATGTCTGATTCTATGTTTGATATTTTCTCTGTAGTTTTTGTAGTTTGAAGTCTATCCTGTCCATCTTCATTCACTCTTGGTCCCAGGATTTTTCTGATAATTTTTCTTTCCTCTTTCTTAATTTGTTCTGTTGCTTTTTTTGTGTTAATAGCTAATGTTTCACTTGCATATATAACTGCTGTCTTAATTACTGTGTTATAGTGTCTTATCTTGGTATTGTTTGAAATACATTTTTTGTTGTAAATATTATGTACTAACCCCATTGCTTTCTTCATCTTCTGTATGCTTGCTTCTTGTGCTTTCCCTTCTAGTCCTGTTGGTTTTGTGGTTTTGCCTAGGTGTTTTAACTGTTTTACCCTGTTGATGTCACCATATTTTCCCTTAGTTTTAGTGTTTCTATTTTGTTCCCTATAAATTCAGTTTTTTCAAATGAAATTTGTAATCCTGTTTTTTTTCTGTGCATTCCTTGAGAATTTCTATTTGTCTAATGGCTGCTTCTTCTTTTTCTGTGATGATTGCTAGGTCGTCAGCAAATGCCAGATATGGTATGTATAGTCTTTTTGTTCCGATTCTTGTGGATGACCACAAGTTATCTGCTTTCAGCTGTTTTTCCCATTCTGTCATTACTTTATCAAATACAATGTTGAAGATTGGTGGTGACAATCCATCTCCTTGTCATACTCCTGTTCTAATTTCGAATGGTTTAGATGTTTCACCCATGAATTTAACTTTGGATGTGGTTTCTGTTAGTGTATGTTCTATCAATCTTCTGGTTTTGTCATCTAAATTATTTTCTATTAAAATAGTAACCAAGCATTACCTATCTATGTAGTCATAAGTTTTTTAAAGTCAATGAACACGCATACTATAGGTCTACTTCTAAGTGCCATCAGTTTCAGTATACTTTTAAGTTTGTGTATCTGTTCTGTTCATGATCTTCCATGTCTGAATCCTGCTTGTAGGTCGCTAATGTGTTTTCCCAGTTGTTCTTGAATTCTTGTGAGTAGACATGTAGATAATATTTTGTACATGACTGGTAGTAGGGAAATTCCTCTATAGTTATTCACGTCAGTTCTAGTTCCTTTTTGAAAAGTTGGTGGATAAGTGCACATTTCCGTCTGCTGGTATCTTTTCATTTCTCCAAATTTCTTCTGGTCCTCCTGCCTTTCTCCATCTAAATGATGACTTATTTTCCCTGCCATGTATATATATATATATATAAAACTATAAAATTGAATGATAGTAAGTGACAGATTTATTGTAACTTTAGGCCAGGGATGTGTTTGGTGTCAAGGTAGGGAAGTTTCCATCTGTGGAGTTCTGAAAGTGAGGTGGTGTTGGGAAAAGCTCTTAACAGCTCTCACTGTGAAACAGGTGTTGACGTTGTTAGAATCATGTTAGTTGGCATGAATTGTCACTGGATAGTCTAGTTTGGGAGTATAAAATCTCTGCCTGTTGCTACTCGTCCTGTAGGATAGTTTTTGAGTGGTGAGACCGATGTAGGAAGCAGTGCAGTGGAGTCAGGTGAGTTGATGAAGAAGGTGAGTGGTATCACATGTATCATGTCCAATTGTAGGTAAGGATTCTCCTGTAATAGGATTTGAGTGATTGGTGGTGGCTGGAATCCATGTTTTATAGTGGGATCTGTTACAAGTTAATGATCCCTATGGAAGTCAAGGAGAGTCAGAAAGAAAATACTTTTGGACCAAAATGTTATTGGGTGGTTTTTTGACCAACCATGTGTGAAAAGCATTTTTTTCTTTTTTTAATTACATTTTTGATGCTGGAACAGAAAGTAATATAATAACAATAATAAAAAAAATCTTACAGAATTGTGTTTTAAAGAAACAGTCTTTACCAAATGTGCATCTGAAATTAAAACATGAAGGTTTTAACGTTTATAAGGTGCTGTCAAGCAACATACAGCTAAAATTAAGAAAAATGTCAGGATACACGAATATTTCTACTCTCTTGAAGTTATGCATAGATGTTTGACTGCACCAGGGAGCAGCCAAAACAGACAGATGCTTTAGGTCCTTTCTGTTATCAACATCTATAATGCAGAGTGTCTGAACCTGCAGTGTGTTTGGCATTAAAGTGAAAAAGATGCTTAGAGGATACTGTAATCTTATAACTAAAAGAGAAAAAGTATAACACCATTTGCCTATTGAGAGACCTATAGAATATCTGCTTCGAACCTATCAAGCTCTCATGTAAAACCATGGGCATGCTAAATCTATCTGTCAGACAAACAAACACGGCCACTATAATTTGCGAAAGCCAAACAATATATTGGTAAATAGCAAAGTAATTTTAACAATGATTATTGTTAAGTTTTTGTACATCTCAGCTGAACTGACAAATTAATAGTAATTATTCATAATATACAGGAAAGTGCCATTTATTGGACCCCGTCCCCTAAAGTGGGTACCCGGTCTCCTGCCTCCGTATTCTCCTAAACTCTTACATAGTCAAGTGTAAATAGTAGTTTAGGCTTCCACTAAACTGTAGCACAATGCTCATGTCTCCCGCTTCAATGGTAGTTCGTTAAATCTCCATTATGTGCTTTGGCAGTAAACAAACATTTTAAATTCTGCTATTTTTTTAAAATTATTATTTCTCCTGGATATGGGCAGGTAAGCCTTCCGCCCTATATATACCCTCAAGTGATAAGGTTTTATGTTAATGTTTATCGCTAAACTGTTTCGTTGAGAAGTTTGGTTAAAAATCTATTGTGTTTTCAAAATGCGCAAACCGGATCCCAACCAGTTGACTAAACTGGACCCCTTATTTTTTATGCTAAAAGTATGAAATTTAATGCTTTCATTTTATGCTCATCTTGCTATGCCTTATAAGGGCCTATTGATAGAAGTTAACCCTGCAGTAGTTGCGCCCTGAAAAATCCAATTAGAAATGGCTTTGTGTGGACTACATATGTAATCCACGTGACCAGTGCAGGGTTAAAAGAGCTAAAGCAGTCAAGGAAGTTCAATAGTAAGATTGCAATTGTATTGGAGGATGCAAAAGCAATCGTGAACAGGAGCTTGGCCAGCTATAGACCCTCTAGAAAGAGCTCTTGAAAAGGAGGCTTAATTTTGAGAAAACTGTGAAAGAAACAAACACTGAGGATGAGAAGAGTGTGACCTCTTGAACCTCTAGTTTATCTATTGAGTGTCCCTTTCCAAAACTGATGGTTGCTGCTTGTTTTGGAACAGGAAATTTTATTGAGCTTCAATATGTAAATTTGAGTGATATGTGTTTTATGTTTAGTGTGGGCCCAAGTGTATTGTGCCGTGACTGAAAAGGGTATGTCCATCTGCGATTTATGTCACTGAACGATTTATTTCTTGTATGTATTTTCTGTGTTTAATATACCCTACGTATATGCTATATTTTTTTATATTTAAAAAAACTGAAACCTTTAATTGTTATATTTCATCATAAAATATGTTTTCTGTGATTCAATACCATTTCCTAATTTTGTTTAGTATTATTTCGTTAATTTTTATGAGGGGTCTGGTTTAGACAACTATTTTTCATATCACCAGACTATAGCGTTTTTTAAAATATCTTTTTTTTTTGAATGATTTTGATTTTTTTTGAAATAATAATTGAAATGATCCATATAATTCTGAAGTAAATAATTCATGCTTTAAACATAGATTTTTTTATTAATTTATATTTTTTAGAAGTAAATAACAAAATTGGGGTGTGATTTTGGGCACCTTCCTGTAAAGATTATGAAATGAATATTTTAAATATCATAATACAATTTAATCCTTTATTTAATTGCCTTAAATAAATATTTATTTATGTCTTTATGGTAAGTCTACTACCATTTGCTCAGTGACTCGCCCTTTTTTTAATACAGGCTTCCATGAAAAATTGACACTATATCTAAAAATTTTGCTGCTCCAAAACAAATAAGAAAATTTTTCATGTCTCTTTAGAGAAAATACTTGAGTTACTGTGATCATAGTTCCAGAAGATTAATTAAACTATGCACCACTGAATTAAGTAATATGCTTTACTTGAGAATACCTTCCTAGAAATGATTAAATGTCCTATAGTTAAACCACTCTACAAGAAGGATTATAAGTTAGTTATGACATATTACTGTCCTATTTCATTATTAACAACCTTCTCCATAATTTTGAGGAAGCAATGTACAACAGAGTTTATCACCATTTAAAATATAAAAGTATTTTAACCAAATCATAATTTGGTTTTCACAAAGTTCATTCAACAGAACAAGCCTTTTTTGCATTTCTTCACAATATATTAGTTTTCAGGTGACCTGAAATGTAGAAAAACTTAGCAATAATAATGGTAAAATTACTGTGCTATTTACTGTCACATATATTTACATCTGGTTTTCCTTGAACAATATGCCTACAAATTTTCTGTTACTTGTCTAAGACACTTCACTGTATTGATAAAGAAATTCTTCTACAAAAATTAAACTACAATGGTATAGATGGCACTGTTAATAAATGGCTTAGTTCTTACCATTTTAACAAAATACAAAAATAATCACTGAAATATTTTAATGCTACAGTATGTGGTTGAATGTATGTTGAGTGGGGATTTATTAGATGTAGAGTGCCTCAAGGTTCTATATTTGAACCACTATTGTTTATTGCTATATATATATTCTGCCCTGTGTTACATCTAAAAACTCAAATGGTGATATAAGGATAGGAATTAAAAATGCTCCAGATTTCTAATCCAAACATATTTCTAATTATGTCTTTGACCTTATTAATTGTTTATAGCTAATGTCCTGACCAAATTTTGATGAAATTCTATATTTGCTGTTAGTATATCTCAAATATTACCACCAAACGTAGACATAAAATTTGCAGGTTATTCAAGAGATTGTGCAATTCGCAGGTTCCCATATTTATCATAATTTAAATTAGAGAGTGCATGAGTCTGACTTACTGAAGAGATTGCGTGCAACTATATTTGCAGTTTTTTACAATTTTAGAAATAAATGATTTCTTCAGTATGAAACTAATTTGCTTATTTTCAATATTAATGTCATATGCAATAATATTCTGAGGCAATTCTACAGATAGAGATACATTATTAATTGCTCAGAAGTGAGCAATAAAAATCAAGTGTGGAGTTAGCAGTAGAATTTCATGCGGAGATCTGTTCAAAAAATTAGGGATTTTAATATTTGTGGTTGATTATACATACACATTAATACACTTTGTAGTCACGAACTGCACTTTATTTGAAACAAATAGTGAACTATACAATTATGGCACTAGAATTAGAAATGTAGTTCACTAGGATTACAAGTCATTGTTATTTGTTCAAAAAGGGATATGATATTTAGGGATATATATCTTCAATAAGCTTCCAACTCATATTAAATAGCTGACATGATAAGATTAACCCTGCAGTGGTCGCGTGGATTACATATGTAGTCCACTCAAGCCATTTCTAATGGGACTTTTCAGAGTGCGACTACTGAAGGGTTAAATTCAGGGAAAGATCAAAAGAATTTTCAATTAAATCTCCTTCTCCTCCATTGAAGTATATATTTCTAAGTTATCTACTAAATAATTACCTGTATTTTGTGTAAATATAGATTATTTAATTAATGTATATATTAAGCTTCAACTAGATTTTTTAGTTTATTTATCTATTTTGTTATGCAATAGAATATCTTTAACCTGAATACTTTTCACACTCCACAGAGTGAGTGTTGTATTGGGATCCATAAAAATGAATGTATTCATACTTAATTGGCAGGTAATCGTAGTGAAAGGTATAAAGTGATGCTTCTTTTTAATAGTCAGATAGGATGGATTTATTTAAAATATGTTAAAGAATGTTTTAAGAGTGTGTATGAAAGGTGATAAGGGGAAAATAAACTAGGGAAGGGTTTTAATTTTTTTGTAATGTCATTAGGTGCAGCAAAATGACACGAAACCAATATATTGATATTGAGTTAAATTGGGAACAGCATGAGGAGGGCAACTAGATTTGTTTATTGAAATTAGCTTGGCAGGTAACTGAAATCACAGTAAAGCTATTTTGTTATATACTGGAAGGTATGGGGAAAATAAATAGAGTAGTATATAATGTGTAGGTATGTGCAAAATTTAGAAGAATGGAATAAATCACTTTTTGCCATAGCTGACAGCTTTGATACAGTAAATAGATGCGAACAAAGCAAAAACACCTGAAAATGATGTAATTATTGAGCGAATAATCTTCCTCAGCAATAGAATATGGTGGATGGCAGTAAGGGATATGGGCCAATTGTTGTGATTTGTAGTAGTTCTTTTACTTAACAAAACGAGAATTGGTTTGAGGGAATTCTCTGTGTATGCAACTTTCCTGTGTTCCTTTTTTACTGTTCATATTTATTGTAGATCATATCATGGTTCCTATAGCTTAATCTTCCTCTTCCTTTGTGGGTTTTTTCTTATATTTATCTTCATGAATCACCATAAGTAAACCACTGTGCCACAAAATGTAGACTGACATCTTGTCCTTTCAGAGGCATTGCTCCTTGAAATCAGTTCTCAACACTTCTTTATTAGTTGTATAATCCACCCTACTTCAGCATTCGTCTGAGCACCAAATGTCAGATAGCTCCAGTCATTTCATTTACACCTTCGCTGTGCTATTTGATTTAGTTATTAATAGGGCTAAACAACAAACATATATTTTTAGAAGATACGTGTTCACAACTGATGCTAGAAATGAAATTTTTTTTTTTATTTATCAATTTTGTTTAATGGATCCCTGCTGAGGAAGGACCTCTCGGATGTGAAATATATCATGGTTAATACACATACATACAACATGAGTCATAATCATAGTGAAAGACGAATAGAGATAATAACAATAACATTAATTTTTACAACTAAATTTTGCAAAAGTCATACTGAATACAATTAATTAATTTGTTCAAATTCTTGAATGGAGTAGAAGGAGTTGCCAATAAGATAATCTATCAGTTTTTCTTTAAATACGAATATACGAAAATATCCTTATTATCTTCAAATCGTTTTACACTCTTGGGAAGTTCATTAAACAGTTGTATACCAGAATAATTAACTCCACTTTGTACTAATGACAGAGATGTTTGTGTTTTGTGCAAGTTATTTCTCTTATTTAAATTGTGTACCTGTGAACTAGAAGTAAACAGGTTATAATGATCTATGGCAAAGCACATCAGACAATATATATACTGAGAAGTCATTGTAAGAATATTGAGGGTTTTTTTTTTTTTTTTTTTTTTTTTTTTTTTTAAAGTTGTCTGCAAGAAGTTCTTGGTGGGTTTACCCTACACAACATCCTTATAGCTTTTTTCTGTGCTATGAAAACTTTTTTACTTTGTGAAGATTATACCCAAAAAATTATGCCATATGAGGAATACACTTGTTTCGTTAATTCTTGTTCTGCTGTAAGAGAAAGTTTTCGCATTGAGAAGGTGGCACTTCTTAACTTCTTCAGTAGTGAAGTGATATGTTTGTGCCAACAGAGTTTTTAGTGTATTTTAATACCTAGGAATTTTATACTCTTTGTTCCTAATAGTGTTATTTTTATAGCTTACTTGTAAATCTGGCTGTGCATTATTTTTGTTTTAAACCTAATATAATGTGTTTTTTTCAAAATTTTATTGTAATGAATTTGCCTTAAACCAATTTGCTACTTCACTAACTACTTCATTTACATTAAATTCTAGATTGCTGTTTGGTGTTTTTCACACAGGCAGATTAGTGTCATCTGCAAATAAAACACTCTTAACTTCGTCACATAAATTTCATGAAGGTCATTGATGTACAACAAAGAGAGGGGGGTCCTAGGAGAGAACCTTGTGGAATTCTATGTTTTATTTTCTCCCAGTCTGATGAAGGATCTTTACTTATTTTAGAATCAAAAATGGAAATTTTTTGCCTTTACTTTCCATGTATGATTTAAACCATTTACCTGTGGTTCCATTATTACCATAGTATTCCATTTTCTTCAAAAGTAATTCCTTCTTTTTTGCCTCTTCTCTTTCTGAAACCAAACTGCTGATCGGTTAACTTCAGGTCAATTCTCCGTTCAAACTGGTGTTTGACTATTGATGTTAAAATTATAGATGGTTTATTTGCAAATGTTTTCTTTGGCATAGAATCTACTATATACCATTCTCAAAATACTTAGTTGTTTTTAGCGTTTCATTTCTGACACTTATCTGTCTGTACAATAAATCCTTTGTTTTACTCCCTGATGCCTGTATAATTTCTGTTGGAATTTCATCTGACTGTGCCAGTTTACTCTCTTTCCGAAGTTATAATGCTTCTTTAAAATAATCCCTCAAAATATTGTGTCCTATTTGATTTTTATCCACATATTTTTTTTTATTTCGAACGATCATGGCTTAAGTTCTTTGTTGTCATATAGAAAGGGTATGACAATATCATCTTGGTCATATATAATTTCTGCATTTGGATTCCTTATTTCACCATATTTCTTTCTAGCATCATTGCAAAGTATTTAGGGCAGTTAAAAAGATGAAATATAAATTGGTGCATGTTTAAAAATGTAGAAAAAAGACAATAAGTTGGAGTTATATTGTTGAATAGAATTTCTCTGAACTATACAGTATCAGTAAGTATGTGATAAAATCATATAATTTACTGAAAATATTCTAAATGAAAATATTATTAAAAGTAAAGAAAATGAGCAGAAATTCATGAAAGTATGTAGTTAAACTATGCCTGTTGAGTGACAGTTTTGTAAGATGGCAAAATATTACTTTTTACAACACATAAGGATATGCTTAAATAATCTGATAACATTAGTTAACAAATCACATTAATTTTAATTTCCAATGGCCGTGTTTGAATATATTTCCATCATATGTTGTGTATCTATTTTTATTTCTAGAGATTGTTATGACTGCCAGAGTAATACAACCATTGACAACCAGCAACTTTCTGCAACTGAGCATGTAAACAACCGCAAAGAGGAGGAACTATTCTCTTGGAACATTTATACAAAAAGAATGAAATACAAGAAAAGCAATGAGATAATTCAGTCAGATGAATAGTCACCAGGGAGTGAAATAAGTAAAAATTCATTAATTGTGCCATACTTTCTGGAGAGATGTCAGAAAATACGTGATAATAATCCTTCATTATATAATGTTTGCAATAAAACTTTTACAAATCCTTCCCATCAGAAAGGACTCCAGATGAATCATTTGGATGAACGACAAATTTCTTGTGAAGTTTGTGGAAAACATTTTAGAAATTCTAGAAATCTTATAAGGCACAAGAATATTCATTTTGGTGAACGTCAATTTTCTTGTGAGAGTTTTCGAAACTCTTTTATTGGCTCTGGTAATCTTAAAGTGCATCATAGTAATTATTCGTGCGATCAGTCATTTTCTTGTGAAGTATGTGGCAAATCTTTTATGCATAATAGGAGTTTTAAAAGAGACAGGAGGATTCATTTAGTTGAGCAGTCGGTTTCTTGTAAAATATGTGGAAATATTTTTACTGAACCTGGAAGTCTTAAAACGCACTATAGAATTCATTTAGGTGACAAGCAAAATTCTTGTGACGCTTTTAGAAAATCTTTCACAGAATCTGTGAATCTTAAAACCCCCAGCAGAATTCATTTAGGTGATCAACAATTTTCTTGTAAATTTTGTGGAAAATCTTTCACACAGTATGGATGCCTTAAAAGGCATTATAGAATTCATTTAGGTGAACGCACATTTTATTGTGAATTATGTGGAAAATATTTCACTCAGATTAGAGGTCTTAATATTCACAAGATGATGCATTTAGAGGAAAGGCCATACACTTGTGAATTGTGTGGAAAATCTTTCATATGGCCTTGTGCTCTTAAGAAGCACAAGAGGATTCATTTAGGTGATCGACCATTTTCTTGTGAAATTTGTGGAAAATCTTATACACAGTCTTGTGACCTTAAAAAGCACAAGAGGACTCATTCAGGTGAACGGCCATTTTCCTGTGAAGTATGTAAGAAAAATTTTACAGAGTCTTGGGACCTTAAAAGACACAAGAGAATTCATTCAGGTGAACGTCCATTTTCTTGTGAAATTTGTGGAACATATTTCACACGGCTTTGGCATCTTAAGGTGCACATTAAAATTCATCCAGTTAAACAGTAATCTTCTTAATAAGTTTTCTGAGAATCTTTTATGCAGGCAGGGATTCATAATTGCTATCATTATGTTCATTAAAATGAATCTCCATCCTACAAAGTTTTATGAAAATCTTTTGAGTAGTTTGTGACTCTGAAAGGCCATTAAGGGATTAATTTAATTGAACGCGAATTTTGTTTGGTTTGTTGTTCAAAATTTCCAAAGTCTGGGATTCTTGAAATGAACAAGATGATAAATTTTGGTGATTGTCCAATTACTTCCGTTGTACAGAAAATACTTTACAAAATCTGATATCCTTGAAGGGCTAAAATGAATTCAAGTTCAACGCTTATTTTCTTGTCAAGTTCTTGACAAAGCTATTAGCTTGTCTGGGGCTATTGAATGTAATTGTAGGATCAATATACTTGGACACCCATTTTCTTTTACTTTCATGTAAACACCTTTTACAGAATTTGAATATCGTGAAATGCACAAGGGATGTCGTCTAATTGTACCCTAAATTTGTTCTGAATTTTTTTGGATAATATTTTATGGTATCTGACAAACTTAAAGGACATATGAGTCCATTTCTTTTCGAGGTATCTTGAATGCGAGGTTCGTTGAGTTTAATGCCAATATTGCTGTTAGCTTTATGTTTTTTTACCAAAATTTATGGCATTTCAAGTGCACAAGAGCGTTCATTAAGAATAAGACTTAATGTTTTTTTTAGTTTTATGTGAAATATATTTCACTGCTTGGAAATCTGAAGGTCATAGGAAGAATCATGCAGATAATTGCCTCATTTTCTTTTGAGTTTTATGCAAAATCTTCTACAATGTCTGGAAATCTTAAAAGACTTTCAACTTTGGAGTCGTCCATTTTAATTTGAGGTTTGTGGAAATTCTTTCACACAGTTTGGGACCCTTGGATGGGACAGGAGGTTTGATAAAGGTGTTGTTGATGTTGTAGAAAACTTTTTGCTGGGTGTAGGTATCCTTGGATCGATTACAAAGTTCATTTAGTAAACACCAATTTTCTTTTGAAGTCTGTTGAAAACTGTTTAAGCAGTCTGAGGCTCTTAAAAGGAATAAGTAGGTAAATTTTGGTTTCTGTAAATGATATAATTTATCAGGGAATTAATTTTGGTTGAAGTTTATTTTTGTGTAATAAATATGATTTTTTTTTTCAAATGGTATAGTATGTTGAAAGGTCAGTAGAATGAATATTGATTAAATTAGCATGCCATTGCTAAATGTGCGGAGAAAATCACAATAGCATCGTGATGTTAATTCAGGTACAATTCAGATCTAAAAAATATCTGGCATTAAATACATTTTTTTTTCACTTGTACTTCTCTATGAAATTTATACGAATGACCACTTTAGTGTCTGGAGGTGTTGAAAGGAACAGATAACTCTTTCTGTTTGACATAGTACTTCTCTCAGGTTTATGGGTCGAAAATGTATAGTAATATATCTTGGAGGGAATTTGATTTGGATCATGAGGATTGATATTTATTTACATATTTCTTGAGCGAAATTATTTCTTTCTTCTGAGTTAGGTGCTATTTGATCAAATAACTAAATAACTGATAGAATTGTGAAATATTCTTCATCATTTAATGGTTAATATATTTCCTAATAACTTTATTCTTTTCAAATTATTTTGTCATTGTGGTTAGCATGTAATTAAATGTCTTAGTTCATAAAACATTTGACCCTCAATTCTTTTGGTAGGTCCTAAGTAAGATGCAAAGAGAAAAATATTTTGTTAAATCTGTAAAGTCAAAATAGTCACTTGATATAGTAATCTAGATTTGTATAGTGCACTTTGAAGGATATTAGATTTATTTTTTGCCTGTATTTTATTTCAGAGAGAAAAATACAGGCAAGAAGGAAGTCTAGTATCAATTATAAAGAGCTCTAAAATCTACATCACTATATCTAATGGTTATTTGAACTTTATAGATTTAACTAAGTATTTTTAATGTTTATAGAAATTTAAATTAATTCTTACTATTTAGTCTTTTATTTTTATATTTAGAAATATCAGTATATTGGTGGTTTATTTTCAAATATAATGTTCTTAAGAATGGACCATACTCAGTAAAGTACCAAATTTATATATATATATATATAATTTTTGAACACAAATGCAGCCTCGAGTGGTTTACGTGCATTACTGTGATTGGTTATAAAACAAATTTTTTAACTGTTTGTATTTCAATTATACTTTTATTTCATATTGAAATATATGTTCTGTATAAGTAGACAGTACTTACATTATTGTTTACTTCTTTATTCCAATAGCCTTACCATCCAGGATATATCCTCACTACTCATAAATTTGCTCTTAAATGTAGTTTAGATCTTATTGTTATTTAGATCTATTTGGAAGTTTTCCTTTAGCAGGATAATATTGGATATTACATATATGTCACACACATTGACATGTTAGACATCAGACCACTTGGTATCTTCTGTGATTACAACTGCATTTGTGATAAAATTAGCTGTGTGTAACAACACCAATAATCTCTACAGTATCACTAATACCGACAACAAAAATGATTACAACTTGTTTGATTTGAATTAAACACAGATGTTTCTCACAGAATATATATTAACAGTTTTTTTTCTTTTAAAAAGAAATGAGCTGACTGAACAAAATAAATGGGATATAAACTGATTACTATTTAATAAGAACACCAATGTAACTGTTGTAGGATATTATGTATTCATGGATGTGTCATGCCTCTCATTGAGGTATAGTCGGCATACATTGTTTTTCAGTGATATATTAGTGTATATTGTTTTTTTGTGTATATATACACACGAAAATTATTCTTGAATGTTCAAATTGTGGCTTGCATTTATATATACATATTTTGGGTTTTTGGTGTTTCTAATACAAGGTTTTTTTCATTTATATATTCAAACATGTTTTATATTGTAATTTCCATTTAATTTCTATATTGAGGTATGGTATTTGGTGACCTGTATCCTCAGACTGCATGCTGGTTTCAAGTTTGTTAATTATTACTATATTTGGATGCAGTTGAGATCTAATGATTTCTCTGATACTCAGTTTTCATGCACATTGTTTGCTAAGTAACATTGTCAAACTTCAGTCCTCAAGAATGTGGTGCCTTTTTTTCCAGCAGTGACTTTTTTTATATATTTCTTCTTCAGTTGTGTTTATTAAGACATTGGCCAATGATTTTGAAATTTGAGACACAATTGGGAGTGTTTATTTTTGCAATTAATGATTTTTGTCTAGGCTGAAGTAATTCTGTGTATCTTTGTTATTGTGTTGTGTGTTTGTAACATTTTTTAATATGTTAATTATTTGTTAAGTGGGGATGTTTGTTTACATGTTATGAATGTCAAATGTACAACAGTGAATACATGATGGCAAGTTTAACAATGATGTTTGCAAAATACTATGCTTAAAAACTAACGATTAGAGAAATCATAAGATCTCAACCAAACCGAAATTGGAAATAAGTGGACTAAAAATTTGAAATACAATCTAAATCCACCGTAAACACTAAGAAAGCTGAAAAACATAAAAGGGTGTTGCAGAAGCATATGATATTGTACATTATTTTGATACATTATTTATTTTCAATCTATTTACTTGCTGCTTGCTTGTGATAGTTGATCCTGTACACAAACTAGGAGTCATAAGTATCATCAAAAAATATAGACCAATCTGTTTGAAATCAGTGCTAGGTTAATTAATAGAGATATTAATATGCAACTACTTTAGAAATTTATGTGAGGAAAATATGTGGTTTTACAGTCAATATTATGGATTTAGGCAAGGATATTCATGTGAATCGCAGTTTGTAGGTTGCAGTAGAGTGTTGATAAACTGAACTAATTTGGACCAAGGTTTGGATTAACGATTTGTTTGGATTTTTGATTTGTATGGTTTCAGTTTATATAATTTTTTTGCCATTAAAATTAAATTATTATTTACATTTTAATTTCTTATACCCCATGCAAAAGAAATCACTTACTTTCTTCTGCTTCATGTTGCAGACACTTATGGTTCCTTTTAGAAGATGAACATAATGCTACTATAGGTGTATAATGTTAGTACAAGGCAACAGACCTTACCCACACAGCAAATCGATAACAAAGGCACAGAACGAATATGGTGGAATTAATATTTCTGATTGAAACTCAAAACTCTGGTGCATTGAAAGAATTATTGTTACAACAAACATTCAGCATCATTTTGCCATGAGGATATTGTGACGGTAATAACACATGTGTGGTGTAAAACTCATGGTACCTAGTTATTTATTAGTAGAATTTCCAAACAAAACCTGCAGAGATGTTCTATATAGTAAATCTATAAACAGAAATAAAGTAGTTATTATTTCTATAAAATGCAAGATACTTCAAATGAAATTGAGAAAGTTGTACCAGTAGATCTTTTAGAGGTTTTTTACAGAATGAGGAAAAATTGTACTAAACAAGGTAAAATCTATTGAAGTGGATTAAAAGTGTTTTTCTATGTAGAAAAGTTCTTACAATATAGAAAGGAAAAGGTCAGGGAAAGGAAGTGAAAATACGAGTGACACAAAGTAATATATTTGGGCCATTGCTATTCGTTATTCTAGTGAATGAGTTTTGGTATCGGAATTTATGTTGCTTGTAGATGATATAATGCTATATAATAGGAACAAATGGTAGAATATCTTGAACTCCTGTGGGGTGATCTGGGTAGGATAAATAGCTGAGTATATCAATGGAATAGGAATAGATGAGGATAAATGCAAAGGAGAGTTGGCATAATAGGTATACAGATAAAAAAATATTGGTTGATTATTGTTAGAAGGCATAGAGAAAATTGCTTGTTGAAGGAAAATATAAAAACACTACGGCATGACACTTGGTAAAAACCTAAACTGTCAGGATACATTGGACAAAAAGTGGGAAAGGGTTTGAAAATCTTTCACTTGTAGGAGAGATTGATGAAGTGGTGTAATGCAGAAGTAAGAGAATTGGGTTACATAACTTTGGTTAGAACATTTTTTTAATATAGTGGTGTTGTATTTAACTCTCATTTTCGATATCAAAAACAGGTGTTGGAGAGTTTGCGAAGAAGTACAGCTAGTTTTATCTTTAGAAATTACTGTCGAGCAAAATCAGTAACCGATTAAAAAAAAAAAAAAAAATGGAATGGGATTCATTGGAAGACAAGAGGAGGGTTATGAGAGTCGTGGGAGTGTACAAGGTTGATAATGATGTTGTAGCGTTGAAAGATATTGTTGAAAGAATTAAGAGAGGTCATGGAAGGTAAAGGATAACAATAACCCTATAAGCTACCACCTGATTTGATGTGTAACAGTGTGCAATATATTCTTTCAGAGATTTTGGCAGCAGGATTTTAATTTAATTTAATTGCAATGAAGCACAGGGTCCGGAGGCAATTTCCCTACACCTCCATCTTCCCCCTATCCTGCACCAAGAAAATAATTTATGAAAAACGCTGAAAAATTTTTAAAGATGAAATTTGTGGAGGGCCAGACTAGGCAGGAACACGGATGTGGAAATATTTGTGTGTAGACCATGGGCTCTATTGCAGTTAAATTAAGTCAAATATCAAAAGACTTTTTCCATAGTACTAATAACAGTAATTATCATATTAACAATACTATTATTGAGAGTACTACTTACAAAAAAAAAACAATAATAAAAGTTGTGTATATCAGGCTGGAACCAAGCCTAGTTGATTTAATAAGTTTTGAAGGACTAACTATAATTTAGGAAATCTGTAAAAAAAAATTGTCTTTTTTTTCGAACATGGAATCACAGAGCCAATTAAGGTAATAAATGTTCTTGTATCCCATTGGCCTATTCTGTAATAGAGGTGGCAGTGTTACATTGTTCACGTCGCTCCAATCTCGGTAAAAGATTAAACCACATGTTGTCACTATCAAGTAGGATTTACCACACTAGATGAGATAAATATGTTTGTATGTGCTTGCTGGCATCAATGTATTAGATGTATTGCCCCTAATGTTTTGTTTTTCACGATGATCCCATTTTAGGAGATTTTCACCATATGATAAAAGCATTTTCTATTGAGAAGATTATTTTCAAATAGGTTTTGGCTAATAATTCTAGTCTATGTTAAAGTGTTTTGTAAGATTTTTGTGTCTAGTCGACTTCTGATCGATTTCGTCAACCCATCATAATGTAGATGTCTGGCGAGCAAAGATGCAATACAAGGCTGCCCAACCAGTTTTGGAGAAGGGCCACAATTTCAATTATATGTTAGCGGGTAGGCCACGTAAAATTGTCTTATAGCTACAATAGTTATTTAAATAAAACAAAGATGGAAGTAACCCTGTTTAATTATAATAAGAACATACGAGAAACATCAGTGAGAGGTTTTTGAGCTAGAGTATTCTAGACCGCTGCTGTTGCCGGGAAAATTCAAATGCGCTGGAGTTTGTAGCCTGCGAGCCTGTAGTTGGGCAGCCTTGATGTAAAGGATAGTTATCTATATCAATTAATATTAATTGTTGTATCTGGGTGATATTTTAAAAAATATCCAGTGCTCGCGTTGTCTTTCCAATTTGATGGAAGATAGTATTCATATTCACTGCGGTATTTTCCAGAGTTATTTGAAAAAATTATTAGTACAGCCATACATTTCCATATGTAAAATATATAATTTAGATAATTATTTGAGATCTTTGAAGTCAGCACATTGAAAATTACAACTTCATTTCAACTCGTCAGAGGTAAGCTATTAATGATGAATATTGGTGTGTGATAATGTCGATTAGAAATTGTGTTTTTTTTTTTTTTTTTTTTTTTTTTTTTTTTTTTTTTTTTTTTTTTTTTTATCCTTCCCCGCGGTGTCCATTCCTGTCAGAGTGGTTACCAGTCATTGAAGTTCTTCAGAGTAGATAAGTCGCCATCAGAATTGGAAGTTAGGAGTTTAATCAACATAGCTCTTATATATTTGATATTTGCTATTCATAAGTGAAATTCAACTGCCTATAAACTGAATCCCTTACAAAGTATTGTAATTTTGCCATATTAATAGTAATAATAATGTTAGCAATATTAACATAAATGACACATTAACAATTAAAGAAACACGTCAAAGGGTATGGAAGTCTTTTAAAATTCATGATCGAAGAGTTTTGAATTTGCCGCACTATGAGTGACCTTACGATCTCAAAAGGTCTCGCAGTTTGCATGATATGCACGAGAAATCTTCTTTCCTAACTACTCAGGCGTAACTTAGTTCACATCTATTCAAACTAGAAGCAAACATCTTTAACCGATTTTGAAGGCAATCTTTTACAAACTGAAATGTGCAATTAACCAGTCCTGGGTTATGACGAAATCCTTGTTTAAAAGCAATTAAATTAATTAATGGAGTATAACTTACTTCGCCTGTGGTATGATCTACCTACATCAGTCTATTTTTTTGCACTAGTAGTTCAGTTTAGAAGGCAAAGAATTTCCGTATCTATTGTAGAATGTATTTCTGAGTTGTAAGAGCTGTTGTTGCATATTAACTTACCAGTACTGCTTTTTAGAATTTGTTCATTGTTTCTATTATTACTATTATTATTATTACTCATCGATTCACTAAAAGTGAGTGGTGGGCAGTGCGTAGCATTTATCGTAATCATTTATGAATCGGAAGGGATATATGGGATATCGCAAGAGGCACCCATGGGCTATTTTGAGGAACCATCCCGACATTCACGTGGAGCAATTTGGGGAAACACAGATCAGAGCTGATTCTTGGCTGTCCGGGTGGCGCCGCGTCATGTTTCTTGAAACCGACGTTTCGACCCTCATTCTGGGGTCTTTCAAGAAACATGACGCGGCGCCACCCGGACAGCCAAGAATCAACTGACTCTGGCCGCGGAAGCCTACGATTACACAGATCAGAGCTGTTTCTCGTGAATCGTCGGTGGGTACACCGAAGCCGTGTTGAAATCCCCCCACCACCTGGCACACGGAAGTGACGTCAACGTGTAGCTTCTTTGGTATAGAGTTTCAGCGCCATTATACGATTCGTTTGATTTTGTTAATAACGGAGTGCTTCTGATCTGTAGTGTGCGATACAAGAACTGATTAACGGGTGAGAATTCACAAGACCAAAGTGATTTAATCCTTGAAAGTACCGTTGAATATAGTCCTGTTGTCGGCCTTTATTTACTTGTTTGTTGAACCGTGTCACATTACAGTAGGCTTGCCCCCCTTCAGTAATTAACTTATTTTAATTATTATGTTTATTCTATGCCAAGTACCGAATGCTATGAATATCGGTGACTTGCGCGACTGACAGTTGATGAATAGATCAGGGAGTATGTGGAGTCATGCAGAGAACGTCGTGTGTATCTTTCCTCTGGTTTTTGTGAAAGTGATTGAAAGAATTGTTTTTACACTCTGAAGAACCTGCATCTTAGGATTATATAGTCACTACCAGTAATTTTACTTGTGTGTGCTTTAATTACTTTTTTCCATTGGTGGCCGGGTACATTTGTGCAGTTCAAAACTGTGAATAAATCTTTGGTTTGTGTTCTGCATACAAGTGGAGTTATTTGAAGAAACTTTTCATTATATAGGTATTGATTTGTACCCTAGCCAGCTAATGGTGGCGGCTGAGATTAATTTTATTAACGAAGTCTGATCGTCCTTACATTAGGTGGTCGAAACTAATTATAAAGGGGACTAATTTGTGAGTCGGAAGGAACTGTTATTATCTATCCCGGCACACTATACAATATTGTTCTCCGACATGGCTTCACGACAGGACAGTTTCCTGCTCTGACAAGTATTAGTGTGTGAAAAGAACGGCTAATCAAATAATAGTGACACTGTATTGTCGTCACGTATCAATATTTTTAATCTGACATTGTCGTACAACATTTCAATCTTTTCTCCGACAACCAGTTGAAATCATTTTTAAAACCTATAAATATCTGATATTATACCAAAGTCTTTAACCCCCAAAAAAAACAATAAAAAAATTATTTGAAGTTGAGGTAGTGTGCCTAGAGGTAGTGTACGAATTTCCCAAAGATGAGTTTTGTGCCAGATGAGATTATGTTCATTAAAGAATTGTGTGCGGCTGAAACGACAAAGAATACGGATTATAGAGTCAAATGGTGCTCCATATAGAATCCATAGAAATTTGTCATGCTACATGCCATCCATCCTGGTATGGGTGATTTGTAGCATGGGTTTCTGCAGTAACAACTTAGAACATTATGACTTGTGTGCAGAATCTAGGGAGCTTGTTTCCAAGACTAGACAGCCACAGGTAAGAGCTTGTTAAATTGAGCTTGTAGTATTAATTATTGTAATTTGCTTAAATGTGCATTATGTAAATTTGACTTTAATTTGCAGCAGTGGGAAAAGCATACACGTGGAAGGCAAGTAAGCTGTTGGAAATCAGATGAATAATGAAATGCACAGACAATACCAAAGCCAATTGAAGTGGCTCAAGAAGAAATGTTCAAAGGTATGCTGCTTGCCATGGAGCCTATGAAGTTAATGATTAATAATAATAACTGATAAAATTTCAGTGGAGCACTCCGCCCCCCTCCAAACCCCTGCCAACCAACCTCTGCCCTCTACCAATTTTAACCTTAAATTCCTTCTGTGTTTCTGGTTATTCATCACTTCTCTTGGCAATTTATTCCAGTCCCTCACTCCCTTTCATAGGATTGAAAATTTTCACCACACCCTTATGCCTGAAATCAAGTGCCAGCTAGTGGTCATTGTCAACTGTACCCTTTCTTCCCAATTCTTAATTTTTCCACCAATATCTTTCTATCCTTCATCCCCAGTATAGGCTTCGTACACTCCCATGACTCCCTTCACCCTCTTTCCATCCTCCAATGAATCCCATTCCAGCTTTTTTTATCATATTAATTACCAATTGTGTTCTGCGGTAATTTCCAAAGCAAACCTGGCAGCCCTCCTCTGCACCCCCTCCAACTCCTGTATTTGATACCCAAAATGTGGATCCCAAACTACAGCACCATATTCCAGGAGTGGTCTGACCAAATTTTTGTACCCCAATTCCCTTACTTCTCTAATGCATCCCCTCATCGCTCTTTCTAACAGGTAAAAGATTTTGAACTCTTTCCCTACCACCTGTCCAATATATCCTGCCCAGTTAAGTTTGCTATCAAATGTAATGCCAATGTATTTATATTTCGAGTCTTCAAGAAGTAGCTCCTTCACCACTTTATAATCATAAACAACATTTAGCTTTTTATTTGTTTACCTAATAATTTGACTCTTCTTTTCATTTATCTTCATCCCTTGTTGATTCACCAAGCTAGTTATCCTATCTAGGTCTTCCTGTAGCTGTTTACAGTCTTCTATTATTTTGATCCTTTTATATAACATTATGTCATCTCCAAACAATCTAACTTCTGAAGCAAACCATTAAAACAATCATTCATTAGAATAACGAATAATATCAAACCAAATTTGATATCACAGTAGCTGAATTCCTCCAATCCATCATGGACAAAATATTATTAAATAGGTAAGTGGTTGAGCAAATGTACTACTGTAAAAGCAAGTTCAAACTTTATAATTTACCATCATAATGTACAATCCCTTAAAAATAAGAAAAATGAAATTGAATTACTTCTCTTACAGCTTAAAGAGGTGGCAGTTGTTTGCTTTACAAAACACCTTCTCCATACTACACAACTAAATGTTACACACTTCCCAAACTTAACTTTAGCTATACATTTTTGCAGAAGTGAATCCAAACAGGTAGGAAATTGTATTTTTATTAAAAATGACATTGATTTTAAGGAAATAGGTTCAATCCAAAAATATTCCATAGAAAAACACTTCAAAATATCAGGAATACACATTCATAAAAATAAAATTACAATACTTTGTATGATCTCCAGATATGGACAGTAGCATATTCCTTAATATGTTTGAGAAAGCATTAAAAACATCACCATTAGTAAATAAAACTGTCATAATATGTGGTGATTTTATCATAGATTTTTCTAAGGATTCAAATTTGATAAATGATACTCTGACCCTTGCATCCTCCTTCAATCTAAAATGGCTGATAGAAACATCTACACTCATTACAAAAAATTTCTCAACAATTGACAAGTTTTTTTCTAAATAGCCCTATTACATATATGACACTGTGAATTTTGACACAGGTTATTCTGCACATTAAGCACAAATTTTAACATTAAAGTTAGAATCTAACATTAACGCACAGGCAAATATCACATCGTGTAACTTTAAGGATCAACAGATTGACAAATTCAATAATTTCTTAAGAAATGAAACATGGGAAGAAGTTTACAATTGCAGAATTATAAATGAGAAACATGACTCTTTTATAAGTAAATTTTTTTACTATATTGAATTATGCTTCCCACTAAGGAAAGAAAATTAATTGAAATTAATTATGCAAAAGTTGGGTTACTTCTGGTATTCTAATATCAATAATAAAAAAAAAGAAACAATTCTGACATGGAACTTCTAAAACAGGGGAAACAACACCTGAAGTAGGAGCAAGACAGGTAGACAGCCAAAACATTGAACTGCAAGATAACAAAATGATCTGATCCTTTAAAGATATCTAACACCTTTAATATATATTTCTCAAATATTGCTGAAGCACTCATTAAGAAAAATTTTGACAAGTCCAACAACAACATCTGTTTAATAAACTTCTCAAGAGTAAAAAACAGTTTGCAGATAGTAAAGATATATTTAAAGACAAACTGGGAAATTATCTTACTGGCAACTCCTACTCTATTCAAGAATTTGAACAAAATAGTTAATTGTATTCAACATATCTTTTAAAAAACTCAGTTGTAACAAATAATGTTTATTTTTATGCTCTTTATTTGTCTTTGTAACATATGATTATGACTCATATTGTACGTATGTGTATTAACAATGACATGTTTCACATACTTGAGGTCCTTCCTCAGCAGGGATCCATGAAACAAGATTGATAAATAAAAAAAGAAAAAGGTCCCAATACACTACCCTGCAGGACTCCCTTTTTCTCTTGTACTTCTTTGGTTTCTAAATTTCCTACCCTAACATTTTGCTTTCTACCTTTTAGGAATTGTTTCAACCAGAAAATCACCTTTTTATTTACTCCAATAGTTTTCCCCATTTTATGGCTCACTTTGTCAAAAACCTTTGAAAGATCTAGTGCTACACTATCAACCTGACCTCCCCTGCCCATTTCATCAGAAATATCTTGCTTATATCCTAGTAACTGAGATTCACATGAATATCCTTCCCTTGCCCCTTCATTGCACACCTCCTCCTGCAGTTATCCTGGACTATCAAACTGTACACTGGAAATGAGGTCAGGGGACCAAGCCTACAGTGTTGAATGGATTTAGCCCAGACAAAAATGATAACAGCATCATTGGTCTATGAAATTCTGCACACTATGAAAGCAGGTAGTGTGCTAAGAATAAACTGTCATAGTAATAAATATTTTAGCCATTTTCTTACTTATGTGATTGTTGATCTAACTTTTATGTACTCACCTAAGAAACATTGTACATTTAAATATTTGTTGCAATGGGTAATTTTTGTTGAAGATCCAGCTAGGAGACAATTAAACCCAGAAAGCATAAAAGATAGACCATCTGTAAAATGGGGACTTCAAAAAGAAAAAGTTGCCAGGAGATCTTATGAGAAGCTCATGTTTTTTTTTTTTTTTTTTTTTTTTTTCTTTTTTGTCTTTATTTAAATGGTTTTGTTATTACATATGGATAGTCATCAGTCTCGGCCACAGGCCAAACTGATATTTTTGTTCTATATTCTTGATGTATGAAGAGAGATATATAGCCATGTTCTGACTTAAAAAATGCTGTTTACCTTTCCTACAGGTGTAATCATGTGGACTCTTCCAAAAGTAAGGAGTGGGATTACTTTGGTGTTACTTCAGATGGCATTGCTGTGGATGGATGTACCATAGCTGAGTTTAAATTCCCATACAGTGTGTGATTTGACAAACCATCTCTGTGCCCTTATGTGTCTCAAAATTGAAAAGTGATGGACAAAAGATATAATGCACAAATGCAGGCTCAGATCGTAGTGACTGGATTTGACAAATATGATTTTGGGATCTGGACAACAAAGAGAATTTTTGTGCAGTATGTTCTTTTAAACAGATCGTAAAAGAATCATTTGATAAATGCATTTAGCCTCTACAATCACACGGTGTTTTTGCCTCTTCTCCACGCCCAGGTTTCAAATACTTGAAAATTGTCATATTTGTCTTTCTCGCAATGTCAAAACATCATCATTATTATTAATTGAAAAATTGTGATGAAGCATATACTCTGGTGGCAATCTCCCTATATACCTATCCTTCTCCAACCCACTTTTGCCATCAGCAAATTTTTACTTTGATACAATAACAAGTTTATTTTTGAAAGAGTTGATTTTTGTAAAAAAAGGTGTTAATTTTTTTTAAAGTTCATCTTAATTTACATAATTACCACATCAAGAATATTAATTTTGTTCTACGAATCTATTGAGAAGACTGCCATTTAAGTTAAATATCATAATGGCACTAATCTTGTTTGTCTTTATGGAAGGAACATTTTGAAAATGTTCTTTGTACTAATATTATATCCTATTGATGTGATAATCCCAGTTTTAAAATTTTATTGTTGGTTATAAAAGTATTTGATTTTTTTTCTTTCTATTAGGTAGTAATTTTCAACATTGACAACTCCCTCAGAGCCTAAATCTATTTGTACACTCACTTGAGTGGATGGTTTTGATATTTATTTTAAATACTGGTTAATCACACTGTATTGCTTTATTATTCAGCCTAAATATCTGTGTTTGTTATTTTCTGTGAACATTGCTGCAGAGTGCAATTAGTTAGTAACTGCTATGATAATAGAGTTACATTGGGGCATATTGGAAGACAGGAGAGGGTTCAAGAGAGTACTGGGAGTGTACAAGGTATGAAATGTTGAAAGAATTTAGGGTACAGTAGAGCATGGAAGGGAAAATATGACCGTTACCACAAGCTGGCACTTAATTTTCTTTCGCAAATAAAGAACAAGGGACTGGAATAATTTACCAAAAATGCTGACAGAATTTAAAATCAAATCTGGTTATTGCTTCTTATCAAGCTATACTTCTTGTCCTTAGGTTACTTGTGGAACTTTATTACACAATAATGTCTGTAATAACTTATTTCTGAGAATAATTTTTGCAGAATGGAAAAAAATGCAACTGTAATACAACATTTATTTTTATTTTTTTTTTGTATACCAGAATTGCTTTATTTTGTCATCTAAGTAGGAAAAAAAAACCTGAAATCAAAAGGTGATGGAAGTTTTAAAACACAACAGTTTCATGCATTCATAAAAAATACTGGAACTGAAGAAAGTTGCAATTTTTTTTTTTTTTTTTTTTTTTTTTTTAAATAGAAGCTCATATATAATAATGTTAGAAACAATGGTGGAAATCAAACTGTTTTTTTTGTTTGAAGTTACAAAAGTTGAAAACAATGTACAAAATATCTTATTTGCAATAGGCCATGTGTACACTGGCATTGTGTGACGTAAAATAGCATAATTTTAGCTTTTCCTATGATTTGTTCCACCACAATACGCCGATTTGTGATTACGCTGCTAGTCATTTCAATGTTATGACTCTCTCTGAAAGAAGGTGGAATGTTAAGAGTGCCTCCTTTGACTTCCAACAAATCACTAATTAAAAAAACCCTTTTCAACACGAATAAAATGCCCTCCTATTAAAAGATCAAGTCAGATAATTCTACCATTTGACAATCAGATGCTCCAACATACTAATCAAAAGAAAATAAAGCCAATCCAGACACACTGACACCTACAAGTGCTGTGAAAGTATAACCACCTTTGTAATTTGTGTGTGTGGCTTGAGCATGGTCAAGTTAACTACTACTTTGTAATGGAATCTTAGTACAATCATCCACTGATTTGTACATATCTCAAAAATTTAATCCTTTGAAAGCATTATATATTGGATTTACCCAACAGCTAAACATATTGCTCACAAAATGTTCACTAAAACCAAAGGAGAATGCTAACTGTTGGTATCACATGTTTGTACTCAGCTCCATTACAGTAAGTAATAATTTATTTTTAATGTTCACATAGCTCTGAAGCATGGTTGAATGCCATAGAATATTCAAGAGAATTTTTATAAACATTCAAACTTAAACCTTTTGAATCTAATGAAATGCGCTTGTTGCTTTTCATTCATGAGACATACACTGAATAAGGTTATGGGAACACAGATAAAGATCTGAAGTTTGACTGGTCTTGGTTGCTAGCAATTCATTAATTTGATTGTTACTGCTGTTTTCACAAGTAAGAACTTTGATTGTTTCTTCTGGATCTCTACATGAGGTGTCTGAAATACACAAAGGAATAACACATTTTATAATATTATCGAATGAACTCATTTCTACTAAAATAAATTAGTGAATTCACAGTTACCAGAACTGTATAATAAAGAAGCAACATCATGGGCGCCGGCACGATTGCTTCTAGGGGGTGCACCAGGTGCCCCCCCCCCCCTATCGGCCCAAAAATTTCCGGGTTGGCGACCTTTCTTTTAGCTCTACTACTGCCCAGACGGCGATCGATCCGGGATTTAGGGGGGTGCACCAGGGCTGCATTGGTGTCCTCCCCCCCTATCGGCCCAAAAATGTCCGGACTGGGCGACCTTTTTTTTTTTTAGCTCTACTACTGCCCAGACGGCGACCCAGGATGTCAGGGGGGTGCAAGTGCACCCCCCTTCTGGCGCCCATGAGCAACATACTGTTTTGAACAGAAAGCCCAAGTTGTTGTTGCATCCAGGAATTCTGATCCTCCTCATGTTAATCCAATTTCTCCTTGTTTCGATTTATGCCTTATCAGCAAATGCGACTGATGAAGGTCTTGGCACACTTTGCAACCATGCTGAGTTCCTACTTGAAAAATCAAAAGTTCTAGCATCATCTCAAGATTTCCAGTGCACATTACACAATGCTTCAGTTGATACCATCAGCTATCATGCAAATAAAAAGATTGCAGCTCAAAGATTCTATTCCATTAAGAAGCAGAGCCAGGTGCATTCCCTTTTCAAGAAACCAGAAGATACCCTGAAAGAATACCTCAAGAACTTTATTGACAACAACAAAGAAGGATAATTAGATAAAATTTTAATACGCTTTTAGTCACTGTCATATATCTGAAGATTCTTTTTTTTTTCGACAGCACTAAATGTTAGTGCAATCTTAGTGGTTCTAGCATCCTACTATCAATTGCTTTAAAAATTAGCTACTTACTTTGTTACAAGAGTAACAGTGATATTTTAGAGGATATTTTTTATAGCACTAAATGTTGGGGCACTATTGGTGTTTCTAGCATCCAATTATTAATTGCCTTTAATATTAGCTACCTAATTTGCTACAGTCACTGTGTATAAATAATAATTTTCTCACCACATTGCCAGTAATAAAAAATATGATTCATAATTTCCGGGGATTGTACCTGTTTCCGAACCTTCACTAAACTAGTATTAACCTGTTGAATTATATTAGTTACCATCACATGAATTTCCTTTAGTAACTGTGTTTACATGTTCCACCCCTGTTCAAGACAGCTGAAAATACGAGTTTTCCGAAGTGTAGCAACGGAATAAATTCTTAAAATTATCGTGACGCCCCAAAATAAGTTTCAAATAAAAAAATATCCTAAATATTGGGGTTTCTGCTAAAACTAACAGAACTACCACAGAAAGCGTCCTATCGTGGCATCACACAATGGGAGCACTGTATTCTGCGTCCTGATCCTTCACACATATAAAAAAAAATCTGTAATTTTTTTTTTTTTTTTAATTTTAAAAAAGCTACACTATTCAACAATATAAAACATGTTTAGCTGGAAATGACAACGCTACTTTACAATCCACAACAGTGTTAGAAGTCATAATATAATTAACTATCAACTATAATTGCAACTAAGGAAACCATGTGCGTTAAACATAATAATGTAATTACCGTAATTCCATCAAACACCTTGTAACAGTAAGCCACAGAAATAAAGAAATTAAGACAGTTATCCACTTTGCTCTTCATCCAAAGGAGTTAGACCTATCACCATTGCGAAGTCACTTCCGCGTTCCGTGGTAGTCGGGGGATTTGTGCCGGCGCTAGGAATTACCGGCCTGGGGTAAAATGGTCGACCTTTTTTTGTAGCTCTAGAAAATGGTCTAGGCTACAATGTGCGTAATCTTGGCTTCATGGCCTGAGGGCCCCTATAGTCGGTGATCTGGCCCCCCATCAGCCCGTGGGGCCAGGGGCACTTTTCACCCACTTACACCTCCCCCCCCCTAACGCCAGGCCCTGCGCACGTGACTATTTGAGTATTTTTTTTTTCACTACTAAACCATCGCACTGCACTTTGTAAACACGTGGTCGCTCTTTTATAAGAGAGAGTTTACACAGTAAATGCAATCATCGACTTTTTAGTAGGTTACAAATTGTGTTTTTTATTTTTTCCCAACTTATAGATTCTCCACTAGATCCGCTAGAATGTTGTATATGATCAAAGACTTAAGTCTCTCATAATGGTGAGCCTCTAGCAAAGCTAAGGAATTTATGGCATTGAATCACGTCTGTTTTGAAAACTTGCTACTTATATCTATTAGTTCTATGTTTTTCTACCCAAGCAATGATAGCTATTAAATCGCTATTTTCAGTAATAATATATTTAAGGGAGCTACATGTGTAACTCGTTGTATATTTGGCTGATTTACTTATTGTTTCGTGTTCTCACAGAGTCAATTTGATTGCGCCTTGAAATGTAGATGTTTAATTTGCTCTTAATGCTTCGTCACTTTTTATGGATTACATTGTAACTCAGTAAACAATTGTTTGTTGGGACTATTTCCGAAATGATAAGCCAAAACATCAACCAGCAGATGAGATGAAATGCTATTTGGTAATCGTACGTAACAGCCAAATTGTTATTTGGATAGACATATCAAATAGGTGTTTGATCATATCAGTCACTACCAATTGATTTACCGGCATTGGTTGATTG